>PNEQ01018942.1:0-20038 GCA_003012365.1 Medauroidea extradentata | reverse complement strand
ATATTAACAAAAATGTGGTATGTTACTATACTGTGACACAACAGTACGAAACGACGAATAGACTTTAAACTTGGGCAATTGTTCGTGAACAACATATACATATTCCTAGCATTTTTATAATTTTATCTCATTTTGACATTGTCACTTTTGGCAGTAAACCGACGATATATCATCTCACTAATCTCAGGTTTGGGGCACCTAATACGTTTCCGCGAAACCTTAACTCTCTGAAACTTTGTAATGTCAATATAGTTAAAGTGAATATTCTGACAATATATAATTGAGGACACCGTCACCAATGGTTGTGCACAGGGTAAACAGACGTTTCTCATTCGATTAACCTCTTACCTTAGATGTCTGTAACTTCCATAGAACGTCAAATTGGCAGTTTTATCAATAAGGCCCAGGCGAAGTCGCTGTTAGTGGCAGGGACAAACTTAAGACTGCTTTTCGTATGGACAGCTATAGCTACTTATCCTTCTGCAGAATTAGTTCAACTAGCCGCTTGGACATTCTAACACTTGATGACTAAGTACCAATCTTGTGTACAAAGAGGTTTTCAATTAAAGTAAATATTATCAGTTACGAATAATACTCGCGAGCAAACCCGCGGGGGACTGCTAGTCTATATATAAAAATGAAAGCTGACTGACTGACTGACTGACTGACTGACTGACATATCAAACTGCAGCCCAAACCACAGGACCTAGAATCGTGACATTTTTTGTGGGGGTTCTTCTCACGTCGTAGGCGAGCACTAAGAAGAGATTTTTCGAAATTCGACCTCTAAGGGAGTGAAAAGGGGTGAAATGTGTTTCCGAAGAAACGTCTATAGAGCTCGAACCCAACGGTCCAGCATCGTGATTTTTACTTTAATAGGACACTCGTAAAAATGCATATTGGCAAATTTAAGGATTTTTCGAAATTCAACATTTAAGGGGGTGAAAAGACCTTAAATGTGTTTCCGATTAACTATCGATATCTATCGAACCCTTCGGGATAGAGAGTTGATATTCACTTCAAAATATTGCTTACCTAAATACCCAAAAAGTAGTTATGGATTTTTTGAAATTTGACCCCCAGGCAGTAAAAAGGGGCAAAATGTAATTTTTATGAATCGTCTATATCTTTGAAACACAATTGGCTATCGTCATGATTTTTACTTTAATTTGTTACGTATACAAATGTCTATGACAGGACTTCAAGGCGTTTCAAAATTCTTTAATTAAGGGGGTGAAAATACCTGAAATGTGTTTTCGATTATCCCTCTATATCTATCGAACCAATCGAGATATCGAAGTTCTCTTTGCTTTAAATTGATGCTTTTGCAAATATCCCAAGTACCATTAAAATATATTTTCCAAATTCTGCCCTATAACGATCAAACAAGGGGCAAAATGTGTTTTCGATTCACAATCTATATATATATATATCGACCGAGTTGATTTTTATATAGCGACGTGATTTTTGTATAAGAATGATGCTTACTCAAATACCTGAAAAGTAATTTCAGATATTTTCGAAATTCGCCACCTAAGGATGTAAAAAGGGGTGAAAAGTGTTGAAAAGTGTTTTCAATTAATCGTCGATATATCTTAAGCCCAGCGGGCTAATGTTCAGTTTTTCACGTCCACGAGACACCAATAAATTATTCTAAAACGTGATTCAAGGTTTTTTTTTTCGAAATTTACTATCTTAGGAGTTGAAAAGACCTGTAATGTGTTTTAGATAAATCCTCGATATCTATCGTACCCGTCGAGATATACAGTTAATTTTTGCTTTGGGATGATGAATACAGAAATGTTCGCAAAACGGTTTTAAGATTTTTCGAAATTCATACTCTCAGTACTGAGCAGAGGTCATAATCTATTTTTTAATTAATGATCGATTTTGTTTCGACTGAATGAGCTACGGTCGTGATTTGCACTTCAATTGGATACTTATACGAATGTATTAGGTGTCAGTTAAAAATATTTCAAAATTCGACACCCAAAAGGGTCAAAAAGCACAAATTTTGCTTTCCATCAACACATAATATCTAACCAGTATGAGTTATTGAGGTGTTAGTCACGTCAGAGTGATGCTTAGGTAAGTGTTTAGAATTTTATGTGTAATTTTTTTACTTAATAAGATAACATGCTTATTAAGAATAAAACTTAAGTTTTTAAACTTTCAAGGCAGGTGATCCGAACAGCAAGTACGACAAGCGATAAATAAATTATACACGACTTCCACTCTACAGTAACCTATCAAGACGTGGTGTTGTGCAACCTCTATAAGCACAGGTCATGCATATTATATTTTTTAAATTAAATTTGTTTACATTAATTATTTCGACGTTACGTAACGCAGTTGTTTGTTGCTCAGGTCTACATTCGTGGAAGTTCTGGGCTCGAATTCCGTTTAACTGCGTGCGAACGTTCAATTCTGACACACAAAAATTGCAAGGCAAATCGGATTAGTGCAGTTTGTATGTAGTCGTTTGAAAGAGGTAAAATGGATAATGCAGTTCACTTTTCACTTAGGTTCCTCAACAACATCAGCTCACATATATTATCTCAATAATTTAAAGGTTGGTGCACAAAATACGTTTCCGGGAACGTTTTCCCACCAAAACTTTCTAATGGCATTAAGCTTCAAGTTAACATTTTGAAAATATGCAATTGAGGGTACTGTCACCAATGGTTGTTCAACAGGGTAAATCAGACGTTTTTTATTCGATTAACCTCTTACATTTAAGAGTCTATAACTACCCCACAACATCAACTTTGCAGTGCTATAAATAAGGCCCGTGAAGTCGCTATTAGTGGTAGGGACAAACTTAAGACTGTTTTTTTTGTGTTGATAGCTATAGCTACTTATCCTGCTGCTGAGTTAGTACAACTAGCAGCTTTGTCATTCTAACACTAGATGAATGAAGTACCAATCTGGTGCACAAAGAGGTTTTTTAATTAAAGTAAATATTGTCGGTTACGAATAATACTCTTGAGCAAAGCCGCGGGGGACTGCTAATACATATATAAAAAATTCATTTCGGCACTTTTAACACTTATATATCATCGTTTATATCTGAATTTTTCTGTTACAATATACCAAACAGATTTTTAGATATTGGTCACTGAAATATCACATATTTTGTTGTCAAAGTAAGCCAAAATTAAGCAAAATTATTTTTTGCTAGCAAACGGTAAATTATTTTTAAAAAAATCTGACAAAATTGTGTATTGTATGACTGTACACTCTCAAATTTTTCCCAAGCATTTGGTTAAAACATATTAGGGTTATTTGCGATTTTTCTTGAGGAAAAAATGGTTTTCGACAGAAAGCGATATCACTAAAAATGTCTGGAGCACCGCCGAATATAATTTAACACGTAAATCCTTATCCCGCCCACTCCACGTTATCAGGCAGGACAGTATAAAATTTAGCGCTAAAAACATCAGTCCAGAATTATAGGTTTCTCGGAGCCAATTAAAAAAAAAAAGTAATCCTAGACAATAGTTTTTGCCAACTTTCAGAGCAAAAATTTTCTCGGTAAACGTATATCTGAAGAACAATTTCTGACGCCGAAATCACGTACATTAAATTGCGGTGCAAGAAATCACGCTTAACAAATTCATAATTTAGGATAAATGTTTGATCATAAAGTTGGCAAATATATGTATTAAAGATGACTGGCTGTTTTGCAGTTTTTCTGTATTGACTTTCAAAAAGTGTAGTTCTTAATTGAAGAATTCAGTGCTTGTTTATCTACAACACCCTCTTAATATGTAGTTCTTAAACTTCAGAGAATTACAAGGTTCCACCGTCAATAACCATGATGCTGGCCACTAAAATGTCAGCAATGATTAACTGTGTTTTGTTTTCTAACGCTCAAAATCATTACTACCAATAAATGATTTTATTTCGTAGAGTAAATTAGAGATAAGGCAGTATGTATGCCTGGTGAACTGTCGTAACTTTTGGAAAATATTAATCATACATATCACACATTTTAAGAACTTACCTTGCGCATGGACGATGTTGTGTAATGTTTCGCGCGAATACTCATTATTTTTTACGGCAAACCGTTTTGATTATTACTGTTGCGGTTACATACAAACAAAAAACACACCTGAAACTACACATCTCACTTTTTTAAAAATTAAGCATGCTTGTTAGTAAAATGATTTTCGGGCGTCTCAATGGCTAAAAACTGATTTTTTAAAGACTGTTGTAACTTCGAAAATACGTCCTAAATTCATAAAGTTCTAAACGAGATTCGTGCATTGGCCTTTACGTGATAATATTCGAAATGTATAATTTTATGGTCACCGCTTAAAGTCCCATAGAGAAAATACGAAAACCTTGCACGCTACTTTAGGGCGTTTCGAATAGAGGCGATATGTGTCTCGTCGAGTGTAGTTTTCTGGCTCTTATCGCTCAACTGTCAAACGCTTAAATTTGAAAAATCGTACACGCTACTCGCAACATTTTCCCTCTTTCCAAATATTGTAAATGACAGAACACCAGATAATTTTGCATGTCGTAGCAATATGGTATAAATATTTATTTAGTATTTCGATACAGTAGGCCTACGCGTGGTTTAAATTTTACTATTATTAAATTATGGACTGAATAAAGTGCAAATTATTAATAGTATTACTGAACAAATAATAATTCATGTGTAGGAAGGGTGCCCGAGGAGAAGTCATTATTCCTCGAAAGCGGACTTTCTGATTGGAAGCATGTAAGCGTCTACCACTTACTGAAATATTTGGCATGGAAAAAGGAATGACAGAAAATTAATTGTAGGGCAAACGGGAGTATCCCGAAAAAATCCACTAATCAACGGCAGGTCCCGCGTGATTTGCACATGCGAAAATCCAGGTCAACCACGCCGAGAATTGAACCCGGATTTACTCGGTAGAGGGTGAGTGCTTTAACCACTACACCAATTGCGTCCCACGCCGTACGACAAGACGAGCTGTATCAATGTAATATATATCCAGAGATGAGAAAAAAACACAGATGTAGCATTAGCAGCGTGTATTGAGGTCAAGCCTACTTTGTTTATTCACACAACAATATGGCGGAGTGAAATCAGCTGTTCCTCTAATACTACGTTTAGGGTAAAACTTCAATCCAGATTGAACCTGAAGTGGAGTCAACTCGGAGTGAATGTGTAGCGAACATGGATTGATGAACTGTGTTTACGGTAAATATTACAATCCAGATTAAATTGTAAACAAGAGCCAAGTCGAAGTCAACCTGGACTGAAAACGTAATAATGCTATCTATCGGCGACAGTACGAAGCAGAGAACAAAGGACAAACGAAAAATAAGAGTTGCTCCAAATATGGCTTTTCTTCATTAGATGCACCATTTGTCTAGTTCATTTTGCTTTATAGAAGCCGTTTAGCTTTACAAATACATGCTTTTAAGACTTTCTGTTAAATTATAATGAGTTCTCTGTTATTTTTTAACATAATCACAACACGAGACAACACAATATGGCGGCAACTTTGTCCTGCGCGTTTTCTTTTCAGTTCGGTCTGTGTTTACAGTAAAACCTCAATCCGGATTCTTCATTCCAGTCCACCTCAACAAGTGGAGTGGATTATCTCGCTTCACTCCTACTTCAGTCCATAACAAAGTGTTTATAGTAAAATCTCAATCTGGATTCATCAGTCCACTCCAGCTTCAATTCTGATTGAAATTTTACCCTAAAAGGCCTAAAGGGACGGGAATTTTTGGTGAAAAAATTTTTGCTCCACTTTGTTTCCGTGCCTTACGTGCACACCTGCAGCTCAACTTCATGACTATTGACAGAGTGTTTTTGTGCAGAGTTGTTATTAATTTGACTGTGCCAATCAGTACACAGATATCTGCCACACATCACATCTGTGATTTGCGAGTTTAACCTCCACACGCTGGGTGTTACGGCATCCAATCACTGACCACATAGAGATGCAGGTGCGCACGTAAGGCACTGAAACAAAGTGCTGCAAAAATCTTTTCGCGAAATTTCCTGTTTGTACTAATGATGTTATGATTGGACAACTAACCAACCAGTTTATTCACGTTGTTATGGTTACCAAGTTTGTTTTTTTTTCACGTATCAATATAGCGGATGGTATCCTTACATTTTCGTGTCAAGGCCTTACGCCCCTCGCCGTAGAACATACGTAATCATACATAAGTAGGTTTCTTTAATCCCTGAAGATAGCTTGTCGGTTAAGCCAGGATGCACACACAGCACGGAATTTCTCGTGAGTCTCGAACATAAGTAACTGGTGTGATTGTGGCCGTGTTATCTACCACTGTCCAGGACGTATCTCGAGCTTAAAACCACAGCAAATAATTAGGCTTCTGGAACAGACTCCACAATAATATGTCTTGTAAAGACTTAACCAAAGTTATGCGATCAATAACAAAGTCTAGCTGCGCAGTTGAAAGACATAATTTATGTAAATTAACGCATCATTCACAGTCAAGCTATTCGTTGGTTTTTATTTTACGATATTATTTCGTCACCCACGTGTTTCCTTCATTACTGAGGAATATACAGGTTTAGTCCGGACGAAGTGTTACCTTTGTACAGTGATAACATATGTAAAATTTGTAAATGTTTCTTTTATTTATTTTATTTATTTATTTATTTTTTTTTAATTTTCCGTTATTTCCTTATGTGAATTACAGTGAAAGAGGTGCTACCGTGAAAACCGACTTTATTATTCATTGGTTTAAATAAAATGAAAAACCTCTTGGTATTTCTATGATTTGACGCTGATTAGAGTGGCGTTACTTACGCTCAAGTGGTATTTTATTGTATATGTAAATACATTTTATTTTAAAGTTATTTTCAGGGTTGTATAACTCCAACTGTTATTCAATTTACTTAAAAATTTAAATCACGTTGTTAAGTGAGTTTTTTATGTACTATTAAATCACAAAATCAGCTCACGTCATTCTGCCTCACCCGTTATAAAGAAACGTTTTTCAATAATAAATTGACGCATTGGTTACCAACTGTTTACAAAGCACACTTAGTTAAATAATGTATACCCACTTGTTGCAATATGAAATATTAAAGTGTGTCATAACAAAGATCATTAGATTTATTTACTAGCAATAATTAGGGTCCTGAAGAATTCGCTTGTTTCTTTTGGGCACAAGCTAGTATTCCAACAACTGTACGTTCTCATCATTTTCACAATTGGAGTTTGACTTATTTGACACGTATTTGAAGTCGCTCAATCAATAATAAAAATGTAAATAAACACAGGCGTTTGTGACTGTGTCAACGAGCAGCCAATGAACAGCTGTTGTTTACTGGAGCGCACATATATTCTTCGAGGCTAGCCTAGGTCAGAGAACCCTCGAATTTGTCCTCTCTCTAGCAATAACTATGATTCTGTACAGTAATAACATTGTTTGTAATGTCCCATTATGATTGTTTCACAAAGCACTGAGTTTTCAATACCAAAATTCGTCTAGCTAAATTCCTGTGACACGGCATACATCTTCAGGATTAAATTAATTCTCTCTAATTTTTTATTCAAACAGCTTCTCTAAAATTGGGAACTAGCTGCATACATTAATTTATTTGTCAGTACAAGATATTAAAAAATGTAAATTAACGATTATAAAAAATTATTTGTGCCACCGAACGCAATGAGCATTACGAAAGCTGAATAATGTGACGATAACGTAAAATAACTCGAATTTTATTACTTGCAGTGACACAATATACAGAAACGAACATAAAAAACGGGATGTACTTTCCTAAGATAAATACTAACTTGGATACAGTAATTCGTCGTGGGAAGAAAGCCGGTTAAGTCAGGCCTATATTTTCGCAAACACTGCCCAAATTACACACCTTAAAATAAATCCACATTAATTACACTCTATAAATTCCATTATTAATTTACAAGTGCATTTCGAATTCACAATTTTTTTGTGCAATTATTAATTTCTTTCAAAATCTTAAATAAATAAATAGTTAAAAAATATAAAAAAAACATGGAGATTTTAATAGCTACGAAATTTTGAAAATTGTGCAAGTTAGTTAATGTTTTCAAACATAAGTAATTTTAAACAGGCCAGTAACTAAATACCTGTAAATTCACGTTATTTTGCTCAAACTATAACTTAATTGCAAATTCCCGTAACTTTTCGAATTGGCACTTGACAATATTTTGCACATTTTGGAGGGTACAGTGCCAATAATTAAGAAGTAAGTAAATGTAGGCATATGCAGTTGGTATCACTGAGTCAGTTAGCATTCAATGAGCATCTGCTGGAGTACGTATGTATTCTTGGATACGTACGGGTCAGACAACCCGTGAATTTTTCCTGTCACGGATAATGACTGTTCTCTGTGTTCTCACAAGTATATCATGACCTAGCTAAGTGATTTTATTTTATTCTTAATTATTTAATGTCTATGGTAAGAATATATTATACTATATGTCTGATACTGCACCATAAAACGTTTTGACTTAAAGGCACCGCCTACCTGAGCGTTTGAGGCTCAGAAATTACGGAGACCTAAGAGCAACAATGAAACGCGCATCAAATGCGGCATCGACTCAGTGAACCAAGCTCTGAAATAGCGTGCAAAGTCCCCGACGAACAATTTTTACTGTGGTACTTAAAGCTGCAACATTTAATTCTGTCCCTTATTCGTTGCTTTTCGTATAAGCCTGCACGGCAGTTGATGGTGTTCGTGAATAAAGTTATTACTACACTGGCGGGAGGTCAAATAAATAAGAAATCCGTTGTATTTATTGCCGACGGAGGGTTTCAGACTCGATGCGCCAGAGCACAGGAGTCGCTATTATTGACTATTGAACTTTTTTATGCTATATAAATAATGTGCCCTTGCATGGAGGGAAGTTAAAGCAGACGCTTTTCCCGATCGATATTTTTATAGCTCAATCAATGAAAGCAATTTCGTACTGACTTATTAAATTCGTGTGCCGTCACTTTACGTAGGCGTGTCTACGTTCAATAGTAGATCAAAAGAATGCCTCGCAAACGTCTTTAGGGTCCGGTACCCGAGGTGGCCGAGAGAGGTCAGACCTCTCGCCTCCCACCAAAGCGATTCGGGTTCGATTCCCGGCGGGTTCGGTCCCCGGATTTTCGCATGTGGGAATCGTGCCGGATGATGCCGCTGGTCGGCGGGTTTTCTCGGGGATCTCCCGTTTCCCCTGCCCTTTCATTCCGGCGCTGCTCCATACTCACATCATGGCACTCCCCCCCCCCGACCAGCGTTCAAGAGTGCCTCACACCCCCGCACAGCGACAAAGCTTCCCCTTCTTCTTCATGTAGACAACTACCAGCCAGTCAGCGACCTCCTGGCACAATGGCTTATCGTATCCTTAATCATACGCGAGCCATTTATTCAAGCCTTTTGAAATTTCGTACATTTGACATTTATATTTATAAGCATCGCTTATAAAAGTTCCATTAATACAGTTTGATTATTTGCATATGTTTTAATTTTTGTCACAGCATGACGTCCATCTTAGCCCCGCCTGCAAGCAACGGCGGGGGGCGCATTCAAGGGGGAAAAGGGTTGGTTTGGCCCTCTTTCTCCACGTCGCTACCCCGCTGCGCAGCCTGTAATCATTATTGCATGAAAACATAAATCATTCCTACAACCTCATTCCTGTTTCTAAAGTTTGATATTAGTAGACATGCATTCATATTTGACATCAAAATCATTTATTTGAGCTATTCACGATACATAAAACACTTTACTTTAAATTGCTGAATAAACAAAACTTGGCTGACGTCTCTAGGACAATTATCACTAATTAAATAATATCTACATACTTAACTTTATTGAAAAACTTTACGAATGAAAGAAGTTGCACATCTCAAAGCAATGACCATGTAATGCTATTGCTTGAAAGTCCGTAACAAAATTCAGCGCACGTCGCAATCTGAGTTTCACATACATCTGGTTAGTACATTTTGAAGTACGGCAGACTGAAAAGGCCATTGTTAGCCATGTTGGAGGGCTTAGAAACAGTGTTTTAATGAGCGTGGTGTCTTAACAATGAGGTTCCGACCTTGTTTGAAAGTATGTTTTCTTTTCGTACGTTAGCACAATGGGCACACGTGGAATTGTTTCATAAGGAAAACCTGTTTACGAACACACTGCGACGCATTTGAAGCGTGACGTAGACGACCGCCTTAAGGCATGTAACGTGTCTTGGTACACTTCAACAACAGTTTTTATTTGCTGTACTTTTCAACTACTATAAGTAAAACTATGTGTCACTTCATCTGGACACCTATGATATGGAATTTGTTGTAATTACGGTTTTTTATGCAAATAAAATGTGAGGATTTATTTTTAGTATATACTCGTATATCTCAAGTCACCCCGTTTTACGGTAATAACAAGATACACAGTTTTCTTAAAACATTAATTTCGACAGTTATAACATTAATGTTAATGATTATTCGTATATAATTGTTATGAAATAAATTTATTGTACACAGTGTAAGAAAAATTTAATTTAAAAAAAAAAATAGGATTTTTTTGGTATGCTAGTAAAAATCTTAAAAAGTGCAATATCTTTCTCACTGCATCCTTTGGGCATGTGGTCGTAACAGGAAATGATCACATTATAGGCTGTTCGGAATAAAGTGAACACTAAATATTTAACCTTTGAAAAATATCACTAGCTGTTAGTACATATATTTCAACATTGCCGATAGTCACTTTACTGCTTGAATGGTTGGCAACGAAATAACACAACATAGTTCCGTGTTTATTCGTATTTAAATACAACAATACTGAAACAAAATCAACCAACCGCGATATAATTGTATTTTATATAATTAATAAACTTATTTTTCATCAAACTATGTATGTACCTATCGACTGAACAATTTATCTCACACGCGCAAACATAAAGTGACGTGTCCCAGGAGGTTAGACTTTACCCGTCGTTAGCTGCTACACGCGGAAAGATACGAATTGGCTGGAAATAGATCTTTAGCAGGGCTTTTTCCAGTGCTCACTTTATTCCGAACTGCCTATAATTATCATGTAGTGCAGTAAAACGTGTGGGTGATGTATAGTTGGAAAATCACGGACAAAATAATGCGTCACAGACGTCTATATTTTGAATCAGAGAAGTCTTTCTCAGGTGTGTTAATAATGTGATGTATAATTATTCATCCTCAGGAATGTTGAATTCTTAAGAAGTGGTTTGTCGTGAAACCTTTTCGTTTCTAACCTTTCTAAGGTGAGTCCTGATTTCATATCACTTTACATCATTCTAAGTTCCTCGCGGTCTTTCATTGTTTCTACGAGCCAAGGTGTCTTGGTTTTCCTATGTTATTAATAATTGAGAAGGTGTCTAGTCAACCGGCTGATATTCAGCCGTGAGATAGGCTATATCTGTTAAAGATATGTCGTCTCTTCCTTACAACGTCTGTAATTCGTTCTGCCTCCTACTGGAGTATTATAGTGTATTGATAGATAAAATTTGATGAACGAAAGCATATAAAATATTCGTATGTTTATGCGGACTGGCAATTTATTTGCAAAAAAAATCGCATTAAAATATCAGGAAAGTTTTACAAATATTACATTAACGTTGGGGTAAATTTTAGCATGATTTTATTTGTTTGATCGCGACTGTCTTCTGATATAAGTTAGTTGGTTCGCAATAAACTCAGCACTTTTGTAAACCTAGTTACTTTTTTTTCATTCTAGTCAGGTTATCATTTCCTAACACGTTTTAATGTAAACTGCACCCTATATAACAATCTAAAGTACATATTGTAATGCACAAAAATGCAACGTCTGTAGTCAGAATAAAAATATTTTAAAATTATCATTCTAGACAAGGCGGTCGTCAAAAGTGGTCACTTTATCGTGAAGCACCTATAGCATTATAAAGCGCGGTACATATATATTCGCAATGTTTGTACTGTCCGCTGAATAAACGGGTGTTAACGCAACTAGTATCAGATATCCAGGCAACCAAATATGTACGTACGAGACTGTAGAATTCATAATTCACTGTGCCTGGAAAACTTGCAGCTGTCAGGAAAGGGAAGATATTCTTCCCGGGTATGGTGATTTATTAATGCGCAAATCTCGTAAATTCAATTTACTTCAAGCTAGTTCTCAGTTTCACAAGCTGGTCGCCGCTGATAATAACTCTGTAATATATATAAAAGGTGATTAATTCAAGACACTTTCAGCACTGAAACACGCGTCACACATTTCGATCTATCACTGCGGTATTTTTTTTCACGCACACAAGGGTTTGGGAAAAAAAGGTGCTTCATAAATACACGGAATGATCGCTGGCTGATTAGCGTCGCTTCGCGCGATAACGCTCTGGGTACCCCTCACCCCTTCACCGGCCCCGTGGTTCACACAAATTCACGGCGTGGCGTTAATTTATTACTCGTGGCAGACAGGCCGGAGACCGGGCAGTTTTATTCGGCCGCGCTAGCGCCCATCACGAGCGGAAAGGCCGGCCGGTGATTAATTCTCGCCGGCGACGTCACGAAGGGGTGGGAAAAAAACCGCGCGCTTTTCCCGCGCCGACGGAGCCTTGTCACCTGGCCGGAACATGGCGGCGTGGCGAGTACGGTCCTCCGCGACCTGACAGTTACTTTTTAGTTACTTTTTCTACGACAAGACCTGCACATGCTATCCTCTGCTAAACGAACACTTTCAAATGTTCCGCAGAGTCAACCGTACACAGAAACAGCATAATATGCTAAACACGCGAATCCTGCTCTGAATTGGAGACGAAAAAGTTAGTGGCAAAATGTTGTATGTAACAGCACTGTAGTTAATTCCCTCTTGCACTCCACAGATACCGTACTTATCTAACTGTACTACTATTCTGACCTGCATATTACGGGCGCAGGTTAAAATCCCGAGCAGTCTAAACATGATTCTACATTTACTTGGCTTAACATACTTAAAATAACACCTGGACCTGGAACGCAAGAGGGGACTATCTCTGTGCAGTTTTGCCACATTAAGCACGTAAACTGTCGTCGAAAAATATTTTGCCACTTACATTTTCGTCTCAATTAAGCCCAGGATTGGCGTGGTTCCTTATTTTACGGTGTTTCTGGACACCAATTATATGTTTGTTTATGGCTGAAACAAGCGTCTGCAAGTTCTATCAGCCAAATATTTTGTTACCTGAAAAATTAACTTATATCAATTGTACGCTTTAGTCCAGTTAAATATGACACTTTTTCGAGAAACATAGAGCTAATATTTAACGCGTTTTATGTATTTTTCGAGCAAAGTCTAAGTACATTCAGTACTCTTTTCACCGACGAACTTGTTTAGCTGTTATCATTGTTTTCCTTTTTGTTAGATAGTGGGAGATTTTGGTCAGCGCTCAACATCGAGGTCTTTAGCGCTGGCGAGGGGTGACATGAGTGAGTATTGAGCAGCGCCGGAATGAAAGGTCGGGGGAAACAGGAGATCCCCGAGGAAACCCGCCGACCTGCGGCGTCGTCCGGCACGATTCTCTCATGCGAAAACCCGGGAATCGAACTCGGATCGTCTTGGTGGAAGGCGAATGGTCTGACCATTCGGCCACCGCGGTCCGTTCTCCTTTTAGCAAACCTTCTGAACGATTTCGTGGCGATACAAAAAATCTGAATAATGAAGTGGATTGTTGAGAATTTCGTAAATGTCTAAGAGGTGGGGGAACGTGAAATCTCCGTGAAAACCAGCCGATCAATAGCATCGCCCGGTACGATTCCCACATTCTACTCAAATCCGGGTCCGACACCGATGTGCATTGAACTCCAATATTTATTTACCGTGTGGGTCGTGTAAAACTTCATGTCTGCTAAAAACCGTTACTTAATGAAGAAAGCCTGTCATTAACAACAGTGGCGGCTCGTGCGTTGTTGCCAGGTGGAGCTGCAGATAGTCGGAACTGTACACTCTTAATGAATGCGCCGTAGAACAATGACCATGAAATATTTGCCGGCTACTAACCTAGATGTTTTGTGACACTCAGCAGTAAGGGGCACCTGCACATCAGCGTTTCAGTGGCTGTAAAATGAACCAGCGCACAACCCTGTACAGCTCTTTGCTACTGCAGCCCTACCTGGCAACAACCCACGGGCCGCCACTGATTATGAATTCGTACTGCATTTGAGGTCAATACAACATCGCCGGTAATGCTGCAGTGCAGAAAAAACTTTTGACGTTATTCATACGTCGGTGCTGGAATCCGAAATTTCGAACATCTCGTGCAAACCGCTTCTTACTATCGTATCAACATTTCATTCGTGACGTTTCTTTCTCGAGAAATTTTCACTAGGCATTCTTTACTTCTTATCCTTCTCCATCATTCCTCATAGTAAGATACTTTCAAATGTCGTGCTATTTGACAGAAGACTGGAATGCAAGCTACTGTGTGCTTAATCTCACTTGTGAAACTTGCTGGTAGATTGTGCGACTTGTATATAGGATATTTCAACTAATAATGTACATTCAACAGTAAAATACTTGCTGTACTGTAATGCGGGCACATAAAGATACGAAGACTCGAAGCCAATAATGCTACCTAACGAAGTGTGTTCGAGTAAGTACGTATCAGAAAATTCTAGTCTGTCGCGCCAAATAATAACACGAAATATTATAGCTAGAGCTATGAAATTCTCGCGAAAAGAAATTTGCCCCAGTTTGTTTCAGTGCCTTACGTGTACACCTACAGGTTTTGCTTCATGGTTATTGGCAGTGTGTTTTTTTTTTTAAGTGACGTCTCTCATTTGACTAAGCCAATCACAAAGAGGTTACTGCAACATCACACTTATACGATTTTCGGTTAAAACCCCACGACAAGTAAGAGTTAAAATATCCAATCAGTGACTATGAATAGGGATGATGGAATATCGCGAAATATTTTGTGCCAAGATATCCTTGAAAACGCTGTAGTTTCTTGTAACATATATGACTCCGTGACACAACATAGTTGTCTACAAACCAATAACAAACGTAAAATATTACAATAGCGTGATTCTAATGGACTCAGTCAAATAGGGCAACAGCTACACGTGTAAGAGAAAGCCAGTCATCTCCTGGTGAGCTGAACGTGCGTTGAAATCCAGCAAACAGTCAAGTTTTCCCGCGATTAACCTTCATCTCTAACTATAAAGCAGTACCGTCAACTGGGGTTACTTGGGATTGCAGGAAAACTTGGGACATTTTTTCAGGAATTTTTATTTCATGTGTTGTAGCCCTGAGTGAAGAAGTAATGCGAACTATTCAAGTAAGATATATCCGATAATGGTTCCTTGTATTTATCCTTACTCTGTTGACTGCTGTGGGTAAGATAAAAATTCCAGAAAAAGTGTCCCAAGTTTTCCTGCAGTCCCAAGTAACCCCAGTTGACGGTACTGCGTATGTAAACGTAAAGGCACCGAAACGGTTTGTTTTCAGGGCAAAATTCTTTTTGAGAAAAGTTCATGGGCCTACTAATAGCGCATACATCATAGTTAGGGATCGTAAAATTCGCGTTTTATGTTGGGAATAAGGTAGAATTCAAATATTATATGGTTGAGTGAATTTAACAATTTGGCCTAGACATATTCGACGTCCCCTAGAGGACGCCGAGCAAATAATAAAAGAAGCAACTGAATACAGACCAACTCACGTGGTATCATTGTATTAGCAAGTAGCCAATACGCAGCTGTTGTCTGCTTCAATAAACATTCAGAGATTGTTAGCATATCGCGAAATATTTTCCGTTAATTTACGCTGGAAAACGTTGTTTCTCACAACATATATTATTGGGTGATATACGACACAACGTAGCTGTCTGCAGGCCAATAACAGGCGTCAAATATTACCATAGTAGGATTCCTATTGGCTCAGTTAAATAGGGCAGAACTGCATGTACAGGTAAAAGCCATGGAACTATTTAAAAGCTGAGCGTACGTTAAAACACATCAAACAGTCCAATTTCCCGCTATAAACCATCATCTCTGCATATATTTTTGAAAACTGTTCTACAGGTCGGTGAAAACGCGAATATTTTCGATCTCTTCTCATGGTATATGCCTGCACACTAACGTTAACGTCGTAAGCCTCCATTAATTTTTTTGTGTTCATTATTGAGTAGGTAGTCTCAGTTTACAGTGACCATCATCTTACCTGTTGGTACATTCTTCAGTCAGAGTTAGCCGGCCTCCGTAGCGTAGTCGGTTAGGCGTCGGTCTGCGATACGAGAGGCCCTGGGTTCGAATCCCGGCTCGGCCATGAATGTTGTGTTGTCCCTTCACATTATTTCACCCTCATACGCTCTTAAAATCTTGGTGTTAAACGGCCGTAATACCCCCTCACCTCACCTCAGCCAGAAGAATGTCATAGATACAAAGTGGTAAATGATATTCCACATATCTATGACAACGAATAGAACTAATGTTTCTAAACAGAACACAGTGTTTGATGCGATATAAAATATTATTCGGCGGTTTGTCACATTTAAAATAATTTTTTGTACCTTCATACCTGTAAAATTTCTTCGGAAAAATGGCTGCCTATATATTTAATAAAACTGTTAAAAATTTTTATTGCAAAACTTAAAACAAATATTTGGTTATGATTCCGAAACATTCGTTCATTTTCCTACGAAAGTGTTAAAAATTATGAAACAAATATAAACAAATGCTGCTGTATTTAAATTTTTCTAAGAGTTGACGCCTATGCAAAGTGAGCAAGCAATGTTTTTTTTCCGTAGAAATACTCAAATTATCGTGAGGAAAGGGAAGTAAATCATTTTTCGAAAATTGCTATTGTTGCGCTATAGGGCATATAATTGTCTAAGATATACTGGAGAGCAAAAGAAGTGGATTTCAAATAGACTGCTTAGTTTGAACAAAACTATGTAAAACATTTTAACGGAATTGAAACTGTTTATTCTAAAATACGTTCACAATTTCTATTCTACAAATGTTTAGGATATATTAATATTTTAATTAGAAATGCATCTTTGCAGTTATGTTAAATTTAATTTGTAACTGACGATAAACAGGAATGTTAACATTGTTATAAAAAACATAAGAAAACTTTAAAAAACAAAGAAACCTCTTGACATTTGTAATAATAGTGTTTGAAGAACCCACTGTGGTGACACACACAAGAGTTGGGCTCGCACATATTATAATTAGCAATAATATATAGCACATATGATTCGTTGTGACGTAGGTACTACATTTATGACACGTATATATTGTAAACATGATTAGTGATCTAGGTGGCGGTGCATATTGTGAGCTGAACCGCAAACTCTGCAATGTGCGTTAGGTTTCCAGCACATTCAATAAATTGGAATTTTCACCTTTGTGAGATTGTGCTAGAAATTGGCATTGACCAACGGTGTGTTAGCCGAGATATTCCTATGTTTTATCGGGCGATTCTTCACCCTCACTTCGTCTCGTATAAATTACGGTATTTTGGTTAGGTGATACTAGATGCGCGTGAATTTCGCGGATTTATCAGGCAACAGGCTAGATTTCTCAGTTATATAAAACCACTGGTCACAGACGTTATCCATTGGTCCTGTGTAGTACAACCAGGCGGCATGTGTAGAGCCAGTGATATTTGGTGAAAATAATTCTGCAACAACTTGATTCAATGCCTTACGTGCACACCTGCAGCTCTGCTTCATGGTAAGTGCGTATATGTTTTAAAGGCTTGTTCCTTAGTTTTGCAGTGATTTTGAAAATATTTTTTTACTGCTAGCTAATACTGATATCAAAATTTTGCTCCACGGTTTTGACACTAATATGTCATAATTTGTAGCTGAACTTTTTTTCTACCAGTGTACTAAACAGTTTGTTAGATATCATCACTTATAGTACCACATTTTTGTCGAGAAATTAAACCAAAATGAACCATTTTTTTTTTTGCTGATGGATGGTACATTATTTTTTAAAAACGCATCCACAGTATTGTGCATCGTGTGACTGCACATTGTCTCAAATTTTTTCAAAGCTTTTGGTTAATAAATATTAGAGTTATTGAGACTGAAAAAAAAAAAAACAGAAACAAGCCCTTAATTACCAGCGTCTTAGGGTACTAACTGCAAATCACAGACGTGTGATGTCGCAGTTAAACGTGTTCTCATTGGCACAGTCAAATATAAGATGACTCTGCATAGTTATACACAGTCAATAACCGTGAATTAAAACTGCAGATGTGCACGTCAGGAGTTTAAACAAATTTATGTAAAATATTTCCGCGAAAACGTCCGGCACACAAGTTGTTGTGTGTGAGGATTCAAATATGTGTTGATGAAGCAAATAATTATTTTTGAGAAGACAACCGTTGCATAAAATTGGCATATCTGACAGTTCATCGGGCCGCAGAAATATATATATATATATATATATATATATATATATATAGTAATATATTAGCTTCCCGCTGAAGCCCCTTCAGTTCAATTCCGTTGGCGTCACCAACATACTACCTCTGCCAGACAAGTAATTTCTATGGTGCTATGGTTCTAACCGTTTACAGGCCAAGAGAGTAGCTAGAGTGAATGGGGAAATGTCACGAAATGCGCCAGTTGTTTCTATTCAAACGTAGTATTCATACCTCACTGATCACAACTTGTGTGTCGTTTTTCAGACACTTCCCAGCATTTGCGACACCAAGTAACATATATAATTTTATTCGTCTTAGCATCCTCTACAGCGCGACAGAGAGTTTTAAACGTCATTTGTTAACAGCCTGTATATAATAATGATGTAGTAGACGTGCTCCTGGAGTCCCCTTGTGGATCAGGACGAGGAGTGGGGTGTCTTCGACGGGGGTGGGACACGAGCGCAAACCAATCAGCTTCAGCGCTGAAGGGGTCGTCGTACACGGCACTGCACTAGGTCGCGGCGACATGAAGGACCCACTCTAGTGGAGGGCGGAGGAACGACTTGTAGCCCAGTCCGCCGTGCTGATTACTGTTATCTCTTCACGTCTGGGCGGCTGGACATCGTAATGCCGCAGAATAGTTAGGAATACGAAAGTGCAATAGTCGGTAGGACGGCAAACTCAGTCATACATGCCAGCAGAACGGCCTCTGGCCAGTAACATTGCTGAAATGCATTCCACCAATCAGGCCAATAGGAGAGCTGCCTTAACATTGAGGAGTCAAACATATACGGGGCTGGTATCTACAGTCTCGGGCAGCCAATAAGCGGCGAAGTTCGCCCGTATCAAATAAGCCACCACGTCATTTCACGTCTGTAATGTTATTAAGTCTGTGGCAAATGCTACGTTACGCTGTCCCTTTGCACGACGGTAGGTGTGCTGGGTAGGAAAACATATCTTACCCTACGTCAGAACTCCCGTCCACGTGGCCCATTCTTTCATGATTTTGTACGTATAACTCGTGACCTTTTAAATCCATAAATTGGAATCAGCAGAGGAATTAAAAATTCGCCTTATTATTAAACGATTAGAGTGAATTAAGAGATGGTGTACTTAACGTCTAGATCTTTAAGCGCTGGTGAGAGATGACATTATATGGGCATGGAGCAGCGCCGGAATGAAGGGGCGGAAGAAACGGGAGATCCACGAGAAACCCATTGACCAGCGGCATAGTCCGGCGCGATTCCACTAGGGAAATAAATCCATTCCTGTAGGCACCGCAATAATTGCAGTTGCTGAAGTGAAATATGCTCGTATATCAACATTCATTTCGGGGAGGTACCCTACCGGGAATCGAACCCGGATTGCCTTGGTGGTCTGGCCACTGCGCTAACAGCGGCCCCTTGGTGATTATACCTCACTGATCTGTAAGCACTCCATCAGAATGTGTAGGGACCTAAAAAATTCGAATTTGGTTTGGTCACAAGCTAAAATTCAAACAAGAGTACGTTCGCCTCACTTTTGCCAATTGACATATTTGACGTCTAGAGGAGAGCAGTGACCATGATTTTTGTTTATCGCGGTAAACTTGACTGTTTACTGGGTTTCAACGCACGTTCAGCTTACCAGAAGATTACTGGCTTACGCTTGTATGTGGAG
>PNEQ01018941.1:0-20025 GCA_003012365.1 Medauroidea extradentata | reverse complement strand
TGCCGGCTGAAGAGATGGCAACCACGCGGAGGGTGGAGGGTGACAAAGACAGTAATCTGTCTGCTGCATCGTCTGCTACCTGCTACCCCAAGTCGAGGACACTAGCGCTCCTGCCAACCATCCCAAGAACTAACAAAAAAAACTTGCCAGACTTCTTCCTATCCCATGACATCTCTATACCTATCTATACTCAATGGCGGATGTTCCCCGGGGGAGGGGGGGGGGTCCTTGAGAGCACCGCGACCCCAGGGACCTTGCAGTAGTACCACGTCAGCAGCGCTAAAAATACTTGTCTGCTCCCTTACCAGTGTTGCCACATACATAAGAGAAAATTTACCCACATTTGTGATGGTTTTACCTCACCGATGAAGACATGCAAAATTCGCGTTATTTTCTGAGTGCTGACTAGACTCCAAGTGACTATAGGCTCGCTCGACGTCTCCCGCTGGCCGATATTGTCGTGACTTGCCAGCGGGAGACGTCGAACGAGCCTATAGTCACTTGGAGTCTAAGTCAGAACGCGAATTTTTCATGTTCCTACTCATGGGAAATGTTAAGCGTGCGTAGTAAACACAAAACGACATATCAAAAGTAAAAATTTGAATGTTATGAGAGCTTACATCCAACATAACCAACGGATGTACTTAAATGAAGTAATTTAAACTGAAATTAGATGTAGGGCTTTGGTTACGTGATAAAAGTTGTAACAACACAAAACAACATATTTGGTACACTAAAGAACGAAAACAATTTTATGTCGTTATATATATATATATATATATATATATATATATATATATATATATATATGTGTGTGTGTGTGTGTGTGTGTGTGTGTGTATTCGAACTGTCGGCGGTAACAAGTGCACATCTCCTTATACGACGCGAAGCTGCCTTGGCGAGGTGTCGGGTTGCAAAACATATACATGCTCTCTCAACGCCCGAGCGAGGGTGACTGAATAAAAAAATCTGAGAACGGTTCATGTAATGGCTCGACGTGCTTTGTCGTACGTCTGTAGTGGTAGTGAGACATTATTTTGTCGCATAAAACAATTGAAATTGATACTACCAAATGTGACGAGGTTAATGAATACTGGAACGGCCTTAATATTTGCATGTTGTGGAACACCTTTCGTTTGCTCTCTTGTCGTATTCTTTGTTTCTTCTCTGCACGTCCATACAGCGTCCTTGACACCTTTACACGGCGACTCTATGAGACATTCGCCGGAAGAAGCAAGAACTATGGGCAAGCCGGCATACTCGATCAGAACTTGAACCTCTGAAATATTTATGGCTCGTATAGTTTGACAGATTTCACCAACTTGCTCAATCACAGTGGAGTTCCTTGCTTGTAGCTCGGACTACATTTCTAGTTGTCTCGCAATTCGCGGCATGTCTAACATAAATTGTAATCCGTTTTGTAAAAATTACGTGGTGGTATACTTAATTATATAAGTTTAGTCTAGCCCGTTTTCAAATTATCTACGTAATTTTTATTGCTTTGATTTACGAGAAAAATGTTTTTCAATATTTAATCATTATTAATTATTATTGTGTACAATTGAGAGTTAAGAAAAATTTCGTTTGTAAGATGAGTATGTGACGTAGTTAAACAGTATACGAAAAATATATAATTTAGATGTTCGCTGCAGAGGTTATGTTTAGTTAAATAATATGAAATTAATCCATAATTTTAAATGGAGAGACGTGTTCTCTAGAAGGTTTTATTTTACTAACGTACCATAGTGAATAAGAAGTGTTTGTTATAGATTGCAGGCTTTTGTCGTAATTTTCTTGGCTTTTGGGATTGAGTTGCTGCTTGGACAACATTTCGGCGGTCTTTGCACTCTTGCAGCTTCCATTCTCAGGTCGATGCATCGATGCAGCTCCAAGAATTGCCGAAACGTCCAAGCAGCAATACAAGACGCGGCTCAACGCCAAAAGCCAAGAAAATGAGGAAGTGTTTGTGTTACCATAAACTTACTGCTTCTAATTATTTATTTATAAAATTAGTCAAGGGCGCTGCGTACTTGAAAACCGTTGCCTGTGCAAGAATGGGGATGTACATTTTCAATTTAAATTGCGTGGGCTCAGCACCTGTCAAAGTACACATACATACCACCCGTTACTTATTTGTCCATCTCGGTGAGGCCCGCATTGCAGCAAAATTCTTCAGCGTTTTTTAAAAATACCCTGAAAACTATGAACCAATAAGTACGTGTTTTCACTATCGAAAACATTCTGAAACATCTCATTTTTCCCCCTTAATTTTAATTGTTGTAGACATATTCTCCTCTTATCAGTGCAGAGAATGGTTGTCATCCGAAAGTGATATCATTGCAAATTACTGAGCTCCGCCGAATGTAATTTAAAATGTTAGTGCATATCCTTATACCACGGCTGTCGGGTAAGCACGCCCTTAAGATAATTTTTTTGTTAACTTATATAAAAAATACAATAATTATGAGTTCCTAGTTCACTTCTTATACGTCTACATAAAGATAAGATCAATTTATATGTTTCCTTCGCGGTACTTAGGAATTTTCGGTCGCGAAACAAAAATAGGTAAGGAAAATCAATAAATAAATAAACACGTTGGAACGAGACAGACTCTTAAAGAAGCCTCCCTACCTGCGCCTAAAATGTTTTGCAGCGAGTTGCGATTATTCGTTTCTTGATGAAACTGCTAAACACGCATCGTATTTGTATACCTACGAAAAGAACACACACTTCAAACTATGTTACTATAGTTTCAAAAATGTAACGCTTTTGTTTAAGACACCATTTTGGGCCCCTCGAACTGGCCAAAAATGAGGGTTTTCATACTGCGGTATCTGAAAAAATAACAGTCTTATTCGAAAAACACAACTACAGAAACAAGCGTTAGACTTTAAACTATGCTAGCCACAAATAAAATAAACTGATCACCGCTTGAAGTCGCATAGGAAAAAGGATAATAGTAAAGCACTGCATGCTAGCTGATTGGCTTGCGCGGAGAGGCGAGATTGCATTACATACGTCGGCCTACGGCAACCTTACCGCTCCTGCCTCACACACACAGACACACAGGCACAGCCTGTCTAGGGAGGCCCCTTAACATGTAACGTAGCTGCCATTAGCGTGAACGGCTGAGGCTAATTTAAAAGTAAATATGTGTACTTGTTTTTACTATACGACTTTGTGGTCAGTAAGTGTCTTGCTCTAATCGTTACCATTTACACGAAGTAGAGATATAAAATTTGGTTGGTATTGCAGGCGAATGTGAGAAGACGGAGGCGCCGAGTCAGCCGGACGTGAAGGAGAACGGCGAGGTAGAGACCGGAGACAAGAAGCCGCCGTCCCCGACGCCGCCCTCCGCCGACCCGGAGAGGAAGTGCACCGTCGACGTCAAGACGCAGTCGGAGCCCAGCCCGCCACCGTCGCCGGGCGACGACGACGACCGCAGCTCCGCCGGCAAGCGTGCGAGCAGCGACAGTGACAGCGACACACCGGCTGCGCTCAAGAAGGTGAAGCTGTCCAAGGCGGAGCTCGAGGAGCGCGACCGGGCCGTCAGCGAGTACGTGGAGAGTGCGGCGGGCACCAGCTTGGACGAGCTCCAGCGCTGCGCCACTAAACTCCAGCAGGAGATCTCTACCTTGGAGGCGATGGCGCGAGCCAAAGAGCACGAGTGGAACAATATACTCAGGCTGAAGAAGGTCAAGGAGGAGATGTACCTCCGGCTACAACGCAAGAGACAGGTCATGCTGCTCATGATGGGTGGGAAGCCGGGGGAGACCATGGACTGGGACCCCACGTGCGGTGAGTTCGGGGTGTTAGAGGACCTTCGTGTCGGCCGAGGGAGGACGTCGGAGGCCGCCGTGAACCTTACAAAGTCATCGGGGAAGCAGGGCAGGTCCCAGCAGGTCCCGGGAGGAAGTGCGGGAGTGTCGCTGCTCAAGAGCGGACAACACCTCATGATGGTGCCGATCGTATCGTCGACGCCGAGCAGCATGTCGCGGTCCGTCACGATCACGTCGTCGTCCTCATCGTCGAACCCTCAGGGTAAGATCGCCGACTCGGTCAAGGAGAGGCGGAGTCAGCGGCCGATACTGCCCAAACCCGCGATCATGATGCCCGGCGGTGCGAACGGGCAGAACCCTGTCATCGGAGAGGGTCGACAGGGGACCATCCTCGACGTGAGGTCCATCATCGCGGACTACAGGTCCAGGCACCCGGAAATGGTTCCCCGGAGAGGCCGCAGGCTGAAGAGCTCCCTATCGCCGACGCCTAATCAGCAGCTACAGCCGTCGCCGGAGGGGTTGGTATCGTCGACGAGGGTCAGCGGCAGTTCCACCTCGGGGGGAGTGTTCAGCATGGCGTCGCTGGCTCTAGGGTCGGGGTCTCAGATGCGGGCGGGTCCGGCGGATCTAGCGGACCTGGGGTTCCTCACGGCCGGCGACGTCTCCAGGCAGGACGCGTCGTCTAGGCCGTCGAGCGCCGACTCGTCGCGGAGTGGGGCGCCCCCTCACGAGCCCGGTGGTGGGTTCAGCTTCAAGGACGTGCTGGTGCAGTTCGCGAAGTTGAGTCAGGCGGAGCAGGGCCACTCCTCGGTAGTGAGCGGCAAGCCGGCGCCGCCCTACCCGGAGGTCACCTTACACCCGGTGCTCGCGACCCAGCACTCGCCACCTCACCCGTCGCCGTCGTCGTCCCTGCTGCATGGCATCCTCACCAAGTCGGCGCAGCGGCCCGCGCCGGAGAAGCCCACCACGTTCTCGCCCACCCTGGCGCGACTGCTCACTGCCCCTGAGAGGATGCCTGGGAACGTGGTGACGGCCATGCCCACGACGACCTTCCACAACGTGGGTCATGTGTCCATTAACGACCTGCTCTCATCTTCCAAGGTACGTCATCTGGTGTTAGGATGCTGACCACCAAGTTAGTCAATTTTTACATGTAATGTAAGGTTGTTGGGATTGAAAATTGTTGAGACTTAATTTGGGGATTTCATTGAGTCTTACTCAAGGGGCCGCGGTGGTCGACGGGTTAGACATTTTACCTCCCACATAGGTGATCCGGGTTCGATCCTCGGGTATTTCCCATGTGGAAAACGTGGCGGACGTTGCTGTTGGCCAGCAGGTTTTCTATGGGAACTCCCGTTCCCACACCTCTCTCATTCCATTGTTGCTCCACATCCGTATCACCCTCGCCTTATCCATTCTTCGGGCCGGAGGAGCGACAAGCCGTGTCTCGCTAGTCGAGCAGCCGTCCCAACCTTCACCCCGGCCTTCTCTCTTATATACCATGTGACCCTGCTCGAAAGCAGGAACAGTAGTGGGATTTTCATTGAGTCTTACTCATTCACGCAATTTATGACATAGCTTGAGGACTCTTGGGTCAGTTATACGCTAAAAAAGAAACTGATCTGCCTGATCAAAATTAAAACTATCTTCTTAGTAAGGGCAATGAGTAAATAAACATCACTTCAATCTGTTAAATTTTCTAGTCCATTGTAGTAAGTTACAGCCTTTTGTTTTTAAGAGTCCAATGTAGCGGAAGGTATAAGAACTGGAGTGTTAAGTAACACCGAATAAATTTAGTTAGCTTTAGTCAGATTACTAAATACAAAAATAACTTACCAAAAGTTACTTGCTAACAAGAATATGTTTCAGTAATTTAAAAAACATTATAACTAGCAAAAATATGTGGGCATTATTAAAAAAAATTTTTTTTCACTTGTACTACACCAGATATTTAAATTAGAGTTTGGAGACAGTTCACAGTACATGTCCAATACATTCTTTACTTAAATAGGTGGTATGATTGTGGTTATTTATGTTACTGAAAACAAAATATTTAAGAGTTAGTGGACCTGGCGCGTGAGAAGTGGTGTTGCATGGAAAGTATTTTTTCTTGTGTAAATATTAAACATGTTTCCAATGTGTTTATCTACGAAAAGAGGAGACACTTCAAACTGTATCCCTATGATTTTATAAATGCCATCTGCTAATTGAAAACATGAGTTCCAAGCTCTTCAAAAGTGCTGAAAATGACTTTTTCACGTTGCTGTAGCCGAGAAAATATCAACTGTTATCAGAAAACTAAATCACAGAAACCTGCATTGGACTTTACCTCATATTTTCCACAAATAAAATAATAGGGTCATCGCTTGAAGTCCCATTGAGAAACTGTTTATACGAAAACACTGCACGCTAGTTTAGTACTCCGTGCCTAGAGGCGATGAGGTGTTTGACGAACGTGTTATATTCAACTTATAGCCATCCCCGTTTCCATGCCTCGAACGTAAAAGGAATGCTAGCGTCCATTAACTGTTAATGGGGAGAAATATTGAAACAGTTACTTTTCCCGACAATAATAGCATACGGTAGCATTTATATTTTCGAAACCAAGTAACCTCAAAATTCTGATAATGTATCTTATTCAATATATATTTTGCATTACTTATTACACACAGAGAAATAAACCAGTAAATATTTACATGGCACTGGTTGTCTTGCACCCGATAATGCAACTTATAGATTTACCGCGGAATATTTACGACACAGATTATATAATGCTAGAGTATAGCAGTGATTACCTAATTTTTTGCTAGGTATGTAAAACTGTCATTTCTGAATGCTTGTTGCAGGAAGCATAGCAACAACTTTCTGCATTATTTGTGTCACATTTAATAAAATCCAATATAGATAGTTCACAGTAAAGTGAACACTTCTGATTGAAGACCGTTGACTCTAAAACAAAGGGTAAGAACTAGTATTTGTTGTGACCTTAGAAGTTAAGTATTAGTGCGGTACAATCTGTACACTATGATTGTTACTAAGGTTGGTTACTATCTATTAAAAAAGAGTGGCAGAGAACTATAAATAATTTGAAAGGATATAAGTAACTAATTTTTCAAAAGTGCTAATTTTGTTCGGAACCACCTATTCCAGCTGACATAGCTACTTACATGTGCAAGCAGACTAAACAGATGTGTCTTATGATAAATTATATTGTGGCTTTACAAATTGCTATTTTTATTATTATTTATTCAAAGTGTCAGGTTATGAAACTTTAGGTTCTACCTTAAAATTGTGATGATGGCAGCACAACATTCTTTGGTTATCTCATTGGAATAGCTTTTGGAGTGCACGTGGTACATCCTGATAGGTATGATAGATAGTTTTTGAAACAATTAAAAATATTTTTATAATTCATGATTCAGATTAATGTAGTATATACATATATAAGGTCATTTTAATGCTGAATTGCGACACTATTCTTGTACGTTCGTGTTACGCTGCCAACATTAATTGCTATGTGACTCAAAATATATATACTTCTAGTAAAATTAACTTAACCAGTATTTCAGTTATATTTTAAATTGCTTTTTAAATTCAATGAATTATGAAAATCGAAAATGCCAAATCTAACTGAACTTATAGTCTGTCTCATTTAACTTTTCTATATTTTCATTTCTCTTCTGAGAAATGTGTCTGGCAGTTCCATTGTTTCGAGCTTTAAAACTACCTGGCTTCCTGGAAATTCACTGTCTACACAATATTGTTTACAGACACACTTCTCAGAAGTGAAATGTCAAAATATGGAATACTTGCACGAGACAGACTATACATAGGTAGTTAAGGTAAATAGGCTTTACATCTTGTCAACAATGAGTTCATTAGACATGGTAGACAGTTAAGAAAGTAATTATTAAACACATTATTACATTTTGAAAGACATAAATATGTACATTTCAGACATTGGTTACAATATTGTGTTGCACAATAATGTGTATTTATTCACCACATTAGAGTACATCCCAACCATACCACTGTGGGATGACAGTGTATTGTCATTAGAATCAATGAAATTTTCTGCATTTCCAGTGTTGGAAAAAATCTTCTGGTAACACGTATTAGTATTAAAAAATTTTGTGTGTTAGCTGAGAAAAATATGAAATTTTACTATTTAATTTGATTATACTAGAAACGTGATACCAAATCATTGTGAAAATAACATCAAACTTTCTTTTAAGAATAAATATAGCTAGTTAAACTTAGAAATCTTTAATAGTACAAGTTTTAGACACATATTTCAGCGTGAATATAAATTTTTAGAATCAGTGTTTCTTGAAGTTAAATGGAATGTTTAACTTTTTGAACCTAGCTATTTCAACTCAGAATTATTTTGTAATACTTACTAACATTTGTTCTCTCCAGCAATTTCTTCTGCCAATTTGCAATCCTAAAGTACTATGTGGTTAAAACCCCTTCAGTTAAATTTATATACAATGTAAGTTGTTTTTAGTTGTAGCTTAAGATTTGACTTAGATATGCTCTGAAATAGGACTTTTATCACAGCTTTAAAAAATTTAAATATTACAAATAACATAAAGTACTATGTGCTTGAAACCTCTTCATTAAAATTTCATGTAATTTTGTTGTTTTGTGTTGTAGTAGATTAAAATTTGCCCTTGATATGTCCCAAAATCAAACCTTTATCACAATTATAAAAAATTTTAATGTTACAAATAATATAAGGGTGAGTTTTGGATCAATACAAGATTCCTTGTGAGATCAGTTTCCTAGATATCGCAGCATGGTACTGACAGTACAGAAGTTAATTTCTCAACTGTATATTTATTTGCAGGGAAGAAGCGAAGTCACTATCACCCCAGTCACAACGCATACTCCAGTGAAAACCAAAGAGGAAGTGGTGATGCTGGTAAGTGAGAGTATTTCTGGACTGCCATAGAGCTATCAACTATCACATAGGCTTGCTACGTATTTTATAATGAGTGGATACAGTACTCAGGTAAAGGCACGTGCAATAGGTATGGCAACACTATTGTTTTTAATTGAGCGAAGACTTCAAACATGACTTAATGCTTATCTGTGTTTGCTCTGTAAGTTTTGAAAAGTGAATTATTTTGCACTCTAAACTTCATTAGAGAGTTGTGAGGCAGTTTTCAAGGAAGTGTCCTTTTGTAATTTTACATTAAACAAACAGCTGGCTGGTGGAACAATTTTTGATACATGACGTCACTTATTTTAATTCGTAATTGCAGCAACTTTTGCATCTGCAAGACGTTTCAAAAAGTACGAATAACAGCTACATGAACATACTTTCAAGATTTGCTTCTGTTGAAAGCATTTATTATGGCCAGCAAATTCCTGCTTTGTTTTGACTGAACACATGTCCTGACATTTCCCTAGAGCTTGTGTTGTCGGGTAAACCAACCATATATTGTGATGTACAGTATTGTAATGTTGTGACAAACAACTTTGTGGGCTTCACAAACTTGGGAAAGATCTGTACACAGAGTTCACTTGGTTGCCAAAAGAAAGATGAAGTAGTTTTGGCAATAAGTGATCAGTGTATCAAATATAAGACCACAACTGAAATGTTTAACATATTGCTGTTACCGAAGTTCGCAACCTTAGAATCAGAAAGTAGGGTAGGTTTATTCTATACTAAGCTAAAAGGTAAGGCTGTTGTTCACGGTCACTCGAGAACTTGTGAAGCCCTGGTAATTTTTTTCCTTTCAACCAATATTCATATTTCTTGCCACTTGTTAATACAAACATATAGTCTAAGTAATAAACACAGTGTATAGATTACGTAGTGTTCAAAAGTTAACATCTGGTGTCACAATGATGAGAACTATTTTTATTCTTGACCAGACAGTTTTTAAAAGTGCCAACTTTATAGTGGGCAGCTTCTGCACAGAAAGTAAGCAGTATTGATTCCAAACATCTTAAGGGCATGGGTCCGAGTTTCTTCACATTTAATGACAATTATTTTTTAAACCATAAATGGGAGCCGATATCGTAAAATCGCTTTGTAACTTTGTTATGACTGATTTAAACTGCATACTCTAATTTTGTCGAGTCAGAACTGTGCAAAATAGTTGCTAATTAGTTAATTAACGAAATTTCCTTTTAATTGATAAATTAGCTATAATCATCATACAGTTTGTCTCGAAAAATTACATTGCATAGTAAAACCGATTTGCAAAAAAGTTACGAAGCAATTTTACGATATTGACTCCCGCATGGATGAAAAAAATAATTCTCTCGTAAGCCGAGAAACTCGGGCCCAAGCCCTTAAATTGTTGGGTTTTTCTCTAAAAACTGGTATTAGAGTGCTGCTTTCTTAAACCTATTCTCTGCTGTTACCTGATAGAAAATATTAATGGCAGCTAAGCTGTTGACAATTCATAACATACTTTTTGTCTGTTGTTTGCAAAACTCCAGAAAGAAATTCTGGAATTAAAGTTATTCATCATTAATGTAAGAGGAATTCAAGTGACTACAAAATTTTCAAATTTTTTGTTATACTGTTTTGTTTTTGATGCTATTGAACAATAGTCTGATAAATGTATACTTAAGGTTCAAATTATGTTTGAATATTATCTGAAGCAAGTTGTGAGAGTTTTTCTTTGTCTGTTTATGTACAAATTAAAAAACAGCACAGTGCATGTCATACTAAAAAATGTAAAGTAACCTTGGAACATAGGTAGAAATTTGGTTTTTAAACTACATTAAGTAGCTATATGTACAAATGTACCATAACATATAGTAGCATACAATGACATTATAACTTTCTATCGGGTAGCTAAAGGTAAGTGTAAAATAATTTTTATTAGGCTTGGACTTTCCAAGTGCCATAATGAAAATAGTAGAAAGTAATTACGAAAACCTATATAAACAGAATTACTTACAGGCACACAATGGTTTGACATCCAAAACCGGAAAATTCAATTTACTGGAACCCTAGTTGCTGTTCTGTTTACTGTATTAACTATATATTTTTTGTAAAACCAGAATACTTAGTCTGACTGCTAAGTTGGTTTTGTCATAAGTGTTTACAACTAAGCAACATATCTTCTGGGTAATATATTTTTCTTTTGCAGTACCTGCTGTGAAAACAATTATTGAAGGCACTTCAAAATTTTCATAAGTTGAAGAAATTCCATTTTTGTGAAGTACTTTTACATTCATCTTATGTATTGGTTTGAAATGAAAATATGTGGTGTTCATAAAAGAGAAGGGATATGTGATGAGATGTCTGATGGGAAAAACAAATATACCCCAACAAAGACTGCCTACCAAGAATTATCTAGCAGTTCTCATCTTATTTTTTTTACGAACACCATAATTATTTTCACATGTGAAAGGTTTCAGTTTGGAAATGCCTAAAAATAAATCAGGATTGTAAAAGTGAGAGGTTTCTATACTATGTATGCCCCTCTGATACTGCTGCCTTAAGAGCAGGGATGTGAGATATTTAAGTTTATTGTTTACAGTATATAAATACTAGGGACAAAATTTGAAACACTCTTAGCTTAGACCTTCATCTTAAATCAAATTATATTTCATTACAGTCACTAGTTGTAAAATTATTAACTTACTAACTTAAGGAAGAACTCTGGTGTTAAAACCGCGTACTGTAAATTTTGATTTTAAATTTTTTCCCTATTCACCCCAGTGTCCCTATTCACCCCATTTTACGGTGTGTGCTCACAGGCTGCAGGAGGTGTTAAACGTTACCAGTCAGTGTTTTCTACTTAATTATTCCCCTTACAGTATATGATTAGGGATCGGTCATGTAACCATTCTTGACCCAATGGTTCTGTCACCTATATAAGTACTTAATTCCAATGTCGATGAATCCACACTGCTACAAATTTTGTGAATTTTCAGTATGATAGTACAGTATGGTTGTGTATACTTTAGATTCAGTATTATACTGTCACATTAATTCTCAGTACTTCAAGGACGTAGTCATACCAGTTAGTTCAGAGGGTATTGAAGTGCACGGATGGTCAAGGAATACATGAGAACTTTGGCTGTTGTGTTGCAGGAAGAAGATGAGCAGGAGGACAGCGTGGACCGGCTGGTGATCGACGAGTCTGGGGAGGCAGATGGTCGTGGTCGCTCGGTGGATGACGCGGCGGGGGACGGCGCAACCGACGAAGTGCCTGAGTGCCAGGGATGCCACCGGAGGGCTGCACAGTTTGTGTGTGCTGGCTGCGGCAACCAGTGGTACTGCAGCAGAGATTGCCAGGTGCGTTAGTGCCTCCATGTGATCCAGCAGGCTACCTTTGCAGGAATCCTTACTATTTCACATTCTAATACTACTACTACAGCTAGTTTGCAGATAAATTATCTATCTAGTTTGTTATCTCTGTCTGCTGTTTAGTCTTCCTGACCCAAATGTGAAAGTGAGCATTTCCACATCCTGGTGATTGGTATTAATGCTTCTTGCCAGTCCACAGTGTGAAAGTTAGAAATTTAATTATCTATTGAAACATTATATCTGAAGTCTCATGTACACTAAAACATAAGTACTCATTTCTGTGGAAACTTCTATTTTTAACAGTCATTCCGTGTCTGATGGCTTGGCATTTGTGTTTTGTTAACTTGTATGCAGGAGAGATAAAATATTCTTGGTATAGGTTGTTAAAGCTTTAACCTTTGAAAAAAAAAATCATTAGCCGTTACAGCATTTAATTCTGCATTGCCGGTAGTCCAGAGCGTAGCTGAAGGGGGGTGGGGGGTGGTCTACCTGTTTTGTTTTGTTGTAAACTCTTTATTCCTGTTACATACTTACTACAGTTCCAAGTTACTGCTCATTGCTAGACTGGCTATCACAATGTACTGTATATTGTAATGCTACTGTTAATTTCTTTTTTGAGGGCGGGTTACAGAAACGCGTTTGGCAATAAATACTACGTAACAACTGTGGTGGAGTAACACTTTTACTACTACACTTTAACAGCGGCGTACATCACAGTTTGGTGGGCTGCCAAAAAAAAATTGCACATTCCAAGTTCAATAAAAGAACAAAAACGTTTCAGTTAATCTAAAAGCGTTCCTGTCGGCCTGCGAGTGAATTTCCTTTTGTTAAGACTTCATTAAGACAAATTACTGTTCCTCGTTATAGGGAAAATTCCTATTTTTTTATTATATATTTATTTAAAAGTGCGTTTAATTAAATGAACAACGGTACCATACTTTCATAGCGTCTGTGTAACTCCATTAAAACTTAAATAAAATGAGCTGTCTGTTTTGGGTGGCAAAAACGTGAACCGCCATGATGATTTCCCTGACGTCACGATACTGTACATATTAATGTACGTAACACACAAACGACAGCAACATTCGTTCAAATCGTGAAATTGTGTTAAATAAAGTAGTTTATGCAGTAAAATCGAGTATGACTTGAACTCCGAAGAGTATAAACGTGGATAGTAGTTTGTTTGCGCAGCAATAAATTGCAATTTACTCTGATTAAAATCTTAACTTTAGCACCGTCTGATGAATCAAGGTGAACTGCATGGTTTAAACTTCAAGAAGATACATAATAGACTGTTATTAACGACAAAAATACAGTATACGTATGTAATGCTGTATTTTGTACAACACGACACTGTTAGTATAAAATAAATAAGTTCTTTTAAGTTAAAAATTGCGGTCAGAAGCTGCATTTTGCGACAAAATCTCTGCAGCTGTAGTGTTTTGGCTGTTCCACTGGCTGTGGGAACGTCATTAGCCAATAGGCGAGTTCAAGTCACCTGTGATTGGTCGATAATTCGAGGGGTGGGCGGAGTCTTGCGAAACTTGTCCCGAGATGGCAGCACAGCTGTCTCATTGCAGTTAACGAGAAACGTAAAAATTACTGAGAGAAAAATTTACTTGCAATAAAATAATTGATCTGCCACATTATTTTACCGACTCGTGCAACCTGAATTTTCGATCATTGTCTGTGCCAGGTTTGGTTAAACACATTCCAAATATATTAGCTCGACAGGTTCACTTTTTGCACTCACGTGAACTTCGTTTGTCTGACCTTTCAAACCTAAACTTATGATTATGTATCGGATCTGAAACATTAAACTGAATTCATAGTAAGTTATTATCTCTCTTGAAATTTAAATTAAATTTACATAAACTCAAACCTATAACTAAAATGTCTCAATGTGTGAGTGAGAACTAGGCCTACTAATACATTGCTGTCTTCTTTCCTTTAAAATCAACTTAAGTGAAATAAATCTTGTAGTTGGCTACCAAATCAACAACCACGCATGCCCAAACAACGGGTGAATTCCCCGAATTAACTTTTACGTAACCTGATTCGCTAAATTTTATTAGTTTTTAAGTAGTTGAAAAATTTCAATACACACAAAAGAGCCTGGCGTGTGGTGGCTAACCAAAAGAAGTAAGACTACGTCATAAATGTGTTAGCCAATAAGAATGCGTTTTCAATGTTTGTGGCAGCGTTCGAAAATATGATATTTTTATAGCTGAATAATTCGAAAATTACAATGTTCACTGGAGCTATTGCTTTGCCTGGCTGCATTTAGTGCCGAAATAATTTGGAAGAATGAGGTAAATATTAAAACCTTTTTCTAGGAATTTTCCCTATTGTGTGTTCAAACACCTACTGACAGCCGCGGGTCGTAAACGGACGCCGCTTCCCCTGCGTGCCCGCACCTTTTTCCCCTGCGTACTGACACCCTTCATTCGACCACACAAGACTGAGAACGAGTCCTCTAGAGGGCGCAGGAACGTACATCGCCTCAGCCTACCAGGAACTCTTTTAAATAGTTATTAAAATTCTCTGCTACCTGAAGTAGTGAATTCTAATTGTATAGGTCAAAATTACTATAAAATAGAACAATATTTTTTATCTTTTGTTTTACAAATTACTTATTAGGACAAACCAAGTACAACATGAGTGATACATAAATCTCTTACAAAATGGAAAATGGCCATCATGTCCATGATTATGCCATGAAACTCAACTGAAACTAGTTTGCAATAATACAAAAAACAACATTAATTAAATAAAATGTGGACACATCTGTACAAAAATGAAATAGTTAAATTATAAAAACCAAAATAACTGACCTTAAACATGGAGTTCTGGAACATGTGTTGTGGAGTTCTCTCATGAGACATGAGTTAAAAAGGCTTAGTACAGTAATAATAAAGGAACTAAAACAAAATAAAACTGATACTCTTGATCTTAATGCACATTCCCTACCCACTGCACTCACTTTGCAAGCCGGGCAAGCCTACCACCTTGATCGAGCAACTATACACCAATTGCTGCCCTCAACCACTATGCTAATCATCAACATACACTGGGTCTAGAGGTAACACGTAGCCTTAGCAAGCTGGAAAAGTAAGCTGGCAAAATGGCTGGGTACACCTAAGTATGGGCCCGGTGGGGCCAGTCCCTTTACAGTATGCTACCAACTTTATGCAACGTTACAGTATAATAACAAACATTCACAACACTAACCCCCTTCCCAATTAGCCAAAAAAAATATAAAAAAATCATATTAAGAGATTAAAAGTATTTTGACTACTGTGATATTCAATGTTTCATTGCAAAAACTGCTAACCTAACATTATTTTGCACCTTGAAATCCTAGACACTTACTTTAAAGAGGCTATCTTTTTTCTCCTACACGATAGTTAACTAACTTATTTGCTGAATGGTTGGTAGCAAATTACTGTATGTATGTAGTTTAGTGTATTTTATATTTAAATATGACAATATAGAAATAAAAAAAATTAGAAAAATCAAGATACATACTGTATTTGTATTTTATGTCACTGATAAACTTAATTTATCGAACTATGTAGGTTCCTACTGACCACACATTTAACATACATGCGTGGCGCATCGAGAAGTTAGACGTTTTCCAGTCATACACGCATGTAGTGTAACAGCAATCAGTGCATTAAACAGCACAAAATTCATAGTTTGATCAAGAGAAAGAAGGAGCATGGTTCAGTACTAAAATAAGTTAACTTGGTGAGTCATATTTTGTACAATAAAAAATGTATAAATTAAAAATTTTATCACACATGCTATACAATCTGAATATAATGTAGTTCTGTATGATTGTCTAATTGTATAATTTTTAAATATTCTACGAACTGTTACATTTAACGACTGCTAGACTTTTTTTTTGGAATTACTTATTAAACAGATCATTTTCGAATAAAATTCACACTGTCATCTGTTGAACAATTTTACTATTTTTTGATTGTGCATAGAAATTAATTTTACATCTAGAGGGCTGCTTGATAGGTCTGGGCTTTCAAATATCAATATGTTGGCGTGAGACAGATGCCCTACGAAGATCGTGTGAACTATATGAAAAAGCATTTTGATTCTTCATCAAGGTTTTCGCTTTTCCTTTTCAGAAGTTCTATAAGGTGCTCTGAAAACTTGCTTACATAACCAAGTTGGGCCCCCCTCATCAAGATGAATTGCCTTGTCAGTTAAGTTTATTATTCTAACAGGGAGACTTTTCAAACTAAAGTTCTTGCTGCAGGTACTCTATCAGGGAGAAAGAATACTTCCTCTTCTCATAGGCTCAATCAACCCTAAGCACCTCACAAATTTACCTACACAGCACCCTCATATCACAGTTTCACTGGAAGCTGGCTCCACAGTGACTGACAACAAACTACTGGACAGCTGACTAGTGATTATAATTCTGGTCGTGTTATCAATACCAACTCTTTTTCACCTACCCTCAGGACCCCCAGTTGAGTGTCAATACAGCATGCTAGTTTGCGCAGTACATCTAGCCCCAGTAAACATGAATCTGCAATATGTGCTTGGTAGACATCATGTTCTAACTTGAGATTACCCTGTCCGATATTTTTATCGTGATTGCTGGGGAAAAGGTCCTATGATGTCCGGTCTGACAACAGTAATGGTCGCCCCTCTAGGTACGACCAGCTGACAGGGTACATCATCCTTCTACCAGCAATGCATCAAGTTCCTGTTTCACTGAATGTACTTGATAGAATTATGAGGCCTTACTTCTAGCAATCACCAACCTTTTCCCCCGCAAGACTGGTTTTTACACATTTCTCTGATTTTGAAACAGGATATTGGTGTCACCTGGCTCTCGATCCTGGTTTCCTTGCTGATATTGTTGGCACTGGGCTCTCAGGTGTCTTGGCCGTCTACACTCCCAGCACTCTGGCTGCTTTTGTAGTCGAGGGCGGTGCTGCGAAGTACCAACTCTACTGAAAATGACATTAATTCCTGATTTAATTTCCTTCAGGGTATTCTTGATGCTGTTCCCCTCCTCATCGCTTGTTACTGTTGCTGCTTGCTCCGCCCGCCGATTTGCTGGTACCTGCTGCGCTGACTCAACTTTCAGTGCATGGGCTAGAGCGTCTTGCATGGTATGAGGTGCTGCTAGGGTCACAGCTTGCCGCACCTCCATGTCAGCAACGGCTTCAACAAAGAAATCAATGTCAATTACGACTTGTGCCGCCTCTGGACACCCCTTGAGTCACAAATAGGCTAGCCACATAATGTTCTGCCAAAGTTCCTGAAGTGACTCCGCAGGTCGCTGGCTGTGACTTTTGCAGTTGGACGTGATTACCATGTCGCAAATACCGGTCCCCGAAATGCAGCTCCAGGGCAGAAACTAACGTAGAATACTCCAGACAATGTCGTTCAGGCAGGGATTGGAGTATACTGAGTCAGGATCTCTCAACATTGCTGCCAGATAGTAGACACACTATTCTACTGTCTAGCCATTTAGGGTTGCAACGATCTCACACTGATGCTCATATTCATGCCATGGAGTTTGGCCATCATAAGGGGCAGGTTTGATTGTAACCCTCTTTCCAACCCCAGGCAAGGCAACCCCAGCTGTATTCATGTGTTGTGAGTGACATTCCTGCTACAATCTAGACATTGCAGAGTACTTTTTGATGCCGTCCATGTGTTTCGTGTCTGGCTACGTTGCACTGCCATCTTGACATGTCGACGGCTGATAACCTGCCTGCTGCTGTAGAAATTCCTCCCATCTCTTTCTGCAGGCTGTCTTTCACATTTCCGATTTTCGTGACGAGTTCTACACTTTCACTAACACTGTCAACTTGATGGTCCACTAATTCGCTGACATTGCCAATTTTCAGGTCCACCATTTGAGAAACACTTTCAATTTTCTTGTCCACATACTTTATTTTTGTATGCACTAGCTCACTGATTCCGTCGGTTTTCTTCTCTACATTCTCAGAACACTGTCTACATTTTCATTAACACTGTCAATTTTCCTACTCCACCCCCTCTATCAGTGGTCACAGTCCTTCCAACTCACTAGCCATTGTTCTTGTGAGCATTTGTTTATTTACCTAAAATCTTCTAGCTAGAAAAACTTAACAAGTTAGTGTAAATATCTATCTACGTACACCAAACTTTAATTTTATTATTTTTAATTTTATATTTATTTAAAATTAATGCCCCCATCCCACATCTGATATCAGTGTTACATGTTGGGTAAGGTACGCTGAGGGATGGAGGAAGTTAATTAAATAAAAGAAAATAATCAGTAAATCAAACCAAATTTATTTACAACCATCTACACCAATATGTCTGAACGTCACTAATAATCAATCACAATTAAATAAATGTCTCTGTATAAGTCACCAGTATTTTACAAGTTAGCAGCAAACAAAACAAATACTGACTATATACACAAATGTTATATAATCCTAATTATATAGTCTCAGTCATATGTACAAGTTCTCTGTACATAAAGTGTCTCTCTGATCACTCACAAATTGTGGACCCAATCCTTAGCTTGGAGCACCCTTATGGTGATCTTGAAGTTTCAGAATACCCTTGTCGTCACTTCTCCTTGCAGCAAACAATATCGAAGAACACTCTTGAGTGCTGCTCATAACCCATCACTATCAACACGACTCACTCGCATACAAGATGCCATTCAGTATAAACTCTCCCTCCGTCTGTGGCACAGCTCCCTTTACACTTTAAATCAAGTGTCCAGAAGCGGTAACAATTAAAATCTGAATGCTGCGTTTTGGCAAGAAGAAATATAACTTACTGCCTTAAAAAATTCTATGGTTTTCCAAAATCACTTCAGGGCTGGGATGGTTTTTTAAACATGCCCTGGCAGACTCCTATCTCTTTTCTTTCTCATTTCTCTACAAGGCCTTCTGCTGTTCGAGGGTATGTAAAAGTAAGCAAATAAATAAATAATTGTAGCTCTTTAGCGTGTTTCAACTGAAAGCCTTGAAATTTCCTCATAATGAACATTACTTGGGGCCAGAAAAAATATTTTAAATTTAATCAAATGGCTGCTGTGGATAGCAGGGGTGCCTAACACCCCTAGGCAGTATCACTCAACATCTCACACTCATTCCTGCTATTCAAGCACTTTTTAAACCCAAGCGAACATTATACAGTGGACAGAAATTGTAATACTGTATTTTTAAATACAGGCTACAATTTCTTTCGGTGAACAATTTTCACAAAGTTACCTTTAAGATAGATTAGTAATTTATTTTTCAGTGAACAGTTTTCTAAAAGTCGTCATTATAAAACCTGGAACCTTTCTTGTTACTACACCACTTCCCAACAATGCAGGCTAACAGTTTAACACCATTAAGGTGGCACCTGGGTGAATGTATTGTGTGTATTTGTGTCTTATAAGTGCAAAAGCAGTAAGAACGTACATCACTCCGCTGTTTGCAGCCTCTAGGCGCAAGTCACTGAACTGACATGCAGTCTTCTCGCTGACAACTTGCCAGTATGAGACATTTAATGGTGATCCTATAATTTTATGATGTAATATTGAAGATGAAGGTGAATTGTACATGTCTATACCTTTGAAAAGATTTTGCACCAAGATTTTTATACCAAAAAAGAATCATAAAAACACTTATTTTTGCCATTTTCGGCAATGTGAAAATAAACTATAGCAATAGGAACAGGAAAAAAAAAAAAAAAAAAAAAAAAAAAAAAAAAAAAAAAAAAAAAAAAAAAAAAAAAAAATATATATATATATATATATATATATACAGGGTGTATATTAATTCATGATACATCGCTTGAGGGCAGGTAGTACGAGCCAAAACAAGCACTTTTTAACTATAAACCCGTAGGCGGAAATGTACCGTCTTCGTAGGGGAGCGCAATGAAAACTCAGCTTAGGCAACCCCGCCGCACACCACCTGCTGACACGCTGTAGAG
>PNEQ01018940.1:14615-45542 GCA_003012365.1 Medauroidea extradentata | reverse complement strand
CAATGTTTTGCCAAATTTTCAGAATTTTTGCACTTGCCCTTTTTTTTTTTACAGCTCCTCGAAAAATTGATTTTTCCCAAAAACACTGACTTTACAAATTTTTTTCACCCAGAAGGGATGGAGTAAATTCTTTTGACAATATATCATTGCGAAGTACTCCATGTAGACTTACTTGCCTCAAGATTTCATTGTGTTTTTTTAATTTGGAACGAAAGTAGGAGCAGTTGAAAATTAAAAAAAAGTCAGTTTCAAGGTCAGCTTTTATATCTATATATGAAAACATAAAAACATCATTCTGTTTATTTTTACTAGCATTATTTATAGCCCTCCGTCTCCTCTTTGCAATGAGATAACACATGACTTTGTATCTTTTATGGATATCAAGATACTAAACAATACAAAAACCCTTGAAAATGTAAATTTTGGTACACGGTACAGGCCATTTTGTTCTGTAAAATCAAAATGAGGGCAGATAAAAATCAATAACTTTGGGTTTGAACTGTTGAAATATGTACATTATGTGTGACAAAATTTCAAATTTTTTCAAAATGGGTCAGCAACCAAAATAATTGAAATTGGGTGATTTTCCATGGAATGACCCAGTAATGAAAAAAAGTCAGCTTTCTTGATTTCTGTATGACATGTCAAAGTCCACGTTTACAACAAAAAAAAATTGTTTATGGTAAAAAGGGAAACCATTTGATATACCGAAATGAAATAGTTCTCATTTTAAAATGTTGTCACGGGCTACATCAAGATACATACAAAAACTGAATTGATATTTTTGTATTTTTACAACATTTCTGAAACTAAATAATATTTTCAAAACATTTCAGAAACTAAGTAATATTTAAAAAAAAAAAAAAAAGATAGTCCAGTTTTTATACATCTTGATGTAGCGCAAGAAACTGTTCTTCACTGTAAATTATTTAAATTTGGTGGATCTGATGGTTTCTCTTTCTAGCATGAAACCTTTTTATGTAAACTTCGACTTTCACATGCTGTTACACAGATAACTATCAATATCAAAGATAAAAAAAAGCATTACAGTTAAAGAAGCTACAAAACAAACCACATCTCCACAAATATAAAAAAAAAATTCAAACAAGTAACGTTTTCGGTGAATCGCCCCGTCACAATGGCAGCAAGCAATTAAGGGTTTTCGAATGACGGCAATAAAAAAACTATGTATTAAAAGGAGACAATAAATATTTATTTAAGAAAGAAAATTCATGGCTTTCAAAAACTTCCCAATGCTTGGCATGTGTTCGTGACACGTTTGCAAATCACAAATATACCTTAGTTTTTTCCTCGAAAGTTTACAAATATGACGTATCCCCTTTTTCATCAAGCTCGTAATTTTTTATTTATTGTTATTGTTGTTTTTAATAGTAAATACGACGTCCGCAGCACGTTTCTTATGCGTTATTTTATTTACACGACATAAAAGTTTTGCTTCAAGCTTGTTTCTTCGATATTTTGGACACTGACTTTTCGTAAGCGCCTATGGTTTTCCGTTACGGGCACGTTTGCCCATAGACAAGTAGCACATTATAGGCCGTTCGGGATAAAGTGAACACAAGAAAGCCCTGCTGACGTTCTATTTTCAGCCAATTCATATCTTTCAGCGTGTAAGGGCTAACGGCAGAAAATTTCTAGCCTCTCTGGACACGTCACTTGATGGTTGCGCGTCTGAGATAAATCGTACAGTCTGTATAAATCCATAGGGTTTGTTTAAAAAAAAAAATTAACTGTGTAAAATACAATATTGTCGATTTTGGTTGCTTTATTTCGATATTGTTGTATTTAAATAAGAAAATACACGGAACTATTTTGCGTAATTTCGCTGCCAACCATACAAGCAGTGAAGCAACTAGATTTAATGTCCAATTGTATGTGCAGCAACGGCTACTGATATTTTTCAAAGGTTAAAATTTTAGTGCTCACACTTTATCCCGAATGACCTATAATATATATATATATATATATATATATATATATATATATATATATATATATATATATATATATATATATATATAAGTGTGTGTGTGTTTTAATTACCCTCCACACAATACATTCTACAGATAATTATAACCAATAAATAAGATTTTTCGTACGTAAATGGTGACAATTTAAGTATGAATAAATGACGTGATTTGCAAAATTGAAGTTTATAATATTTCATTTGAATTTACGCCTTACACTGCACAGATTAAATTACAGGATCACCCTTTAATGCCACACAAACAAATAGGCCTATTATTACAAAGACGATACGCGCCAATTTAGCGCGCCTCACATGAACAGTGGCCACATTATTTGATCCCGTACTGTTACTCATTAAGTAACTACAATTTTATTGCACTTCAAATGCCATAAACTGTTGTAAGAGATTCTCTACATGTCTTACACTACTATCTCCTGCGTACGCCCCACGTCAATCGTTTTAAAATCTTACAAGTTTTTTTTTATCTTCTCATTTCATATCATAGCTATTAAACATTCATAGCCACACATTTTCGGACAGTCTGTGTAGGGATAGGAATCTGTATTGTGTTCTAAATCTGCATGACGTTAGGGGAAATTATTTTATACGTTTTAGTCTTGCGTGTGAAATTTTGCAATCGATTTTAAACAACAAACATTTGTATCGAACAGACATACAGACAAGCAAGAAAACGAGTTAACATTGCATTTTCATCATGTTATGAGCTATGTTTGAAGCAATTAATGGCCCATGCTTATCAAAAAATTAGTGTAACTTGGCATATTAAAAGAAAATATTAAAATAATAATTATTATTTCTTCCTCTTATATAGCACTGTGTAATATCTCGAAAACCACAACATATTTCTGTTTAAGGCACGAAACATTTGAACAGTTAGGTAATGGGATATTTTTTTTTAATTGATTTAATTAATATTGTTCTACATGTCCTATAAGTGTTAACTAGGTTCAAATAGGGTTTTAAATTGTGATTTTAAAGTTTATTGGTTAATTTATGTTATGTATGTTTAGGACTAAATGAGGAATTATTTATGTTGTATTCAGAATTAGCAACCACCAAGGCGATTTATATCGATTTAATCATGTGTATTCTCTTAGTATCGTTCCGGGACTTGTGTGCTCGGGTGTAACAAGGGAAGAAGAGTTCGAATAGTGATGGCGGTGGAAGAAGACTGAAAAATCCTACCGTACTGCAGGACTGGCAGCGGGATTCCCGTGATGTTGCGGATGGACCGCGCCCGACGACGTGGAATTAAGATTCCGTCGGCCTAAAGCACGTTGTCAATGAACTTCCGACGTCAATTTTGGTAAAGTACTGCATACATTTTGTATCTCCAAGAAACTTCGAGTAGAACGTGTCGAACTAGAACCACAAATTCCCTTAATTGCTCTACGAACTAGACGGTGCATTATAATAACAATTAGTAGTTTTCTAATTAATACAGAGCCATGGTGGTTGTGTACTACCGACCAGACATATTTTCATGTTAGTTAAGTACGCCAGTAACACGAAGGTTTTTTTTTTATATTCATTTCTTTCTTTCATACGTTTTCGTTGACGAGAAAATAAATATGTTTGAAATTCTCTATGTTGCTGCACTTCTTCATTATTTATTTCTTTAGTACAACATTAAACTAATTCAACATTTTGCACAAGTTTTAATTATAGCTCACCACGTTAAATTACCCTCTGCAAAAGATTTTTATTTATGAATGGCTGCCCAACGTACACTAATTGCCAATACCTTCATGGAATAAAAATAATTTATGACACAGAGTATACAGTGAGAGAGGTGATACAGTAATATAAACAGAAATATTACAACTGGCATCCAGGTCTGAGCTTTGTTTAAAGTTTCAATTGTCTATTTCATCGGGAAGATAGTATGGAACCGTTTGCATAATTTGTACCGAACAGATAAGCCAGTTAATATAAAACGTAACAAATGCATACAAGAATAACTTAAGGGATGTTATTATTATAACCTTATTGGGGACATGTTTAGGAGTTTCACGTAAACAAGGGGCATGAATGACACGCCGCAACATCATTCTTGCGCCAGCGACCAACCTAAAGATAGAGACGCTGGAACATAGCCAAAACATTTTGTGCCGGTATATTTCAAAATGACGTAGCGCCTTGTTCTTGTGAATAGTATATTTTTGAAACAACGCTATATTTCTGCTGATGAATAACAGACGCCCAGCAGTCCATCAATACGATTCCCATTGACCCAGTCGATTGGCGAGAATTATTCCCCACTCAAAAGACAGCTAACCACAATAAAAAATCTTCGAAAGTGTAGGTGCCGGGCGTTGTGTTCAATCTTTTATAAATGCACATTTTGACAACGTAAATAGAAAATCGTACCTAATTATTGAGAATAAATGGATTTTAAATTTAAATATTGTACAGTACTAGCTTTACGATACTAGCGCTACAAACAGACGTAAATGCCACACACCAAAATCGTTCATAAACGTGTAGCTTCCTAATGTGTAGTAGAATTAACCTTAAGGGGGATTGATCCCTGTCAGATCTGTTTTACGGTTTTTCTTATAAATCAGGGAACACACACATTGTTTTACTTTTTTCACGCTGACAAGGCATAGTTTATTGGTTCAGTCACTTTTTGGAATCCATATGGCATTGTTTCTGTTAATGTTGCGGCCTCTGTAGTCGCTCCCGTAAATAAACCAATTTTTACTTTTCAGCTGTTTCCCGTTGCAAAATAATAAATATATTATGGTTCCAGCAATTACAGAAAATCGATTAAGTTTGTATCTATGCCTTGTCATGTCAAAATTTTGATACATCGACTGGAACAGAAGTTATCTAGAAGAAACAGATAAATCCAAGGTGGTATAAGGATCAATGCCCCTTAAGAACGCGTAGTAGATAAGTAAAGGCTGAAAACATCAATTAATTTCTACGCTTTTTTCGAAGCCAATATGGATAAAATACTCAATGACAATCCTAGATAATGGTATTTGCCAACTTAATCAGTAAATATTTATCCAGAATTTCTTATTCGTTACACTTGATCTCTTGCGCCGCAGTTAAATGCACGTGGTCAAATTGGCTTCAAGAAACCTACAGTTATAAATAAACGCTTTAAGCGTTGAATTATGTACCACGCCTGCTTAAGGATGCCGCCTATCTGCGCGTTAGTGTCTCAGAAAAGACGGCGACATAAGGACGACCTTGAAACGCTCATCAAATGCCGCATCGCCTCAACGAGCCAAGCTCTGAAATAGCGTGTAAGGTTCCAGAAGAACCATTTTGCTATGGGACACTAAGCGGTGACCATATAATTTTCTTAGTGGAACGTCTGTAGCAAAGTTCAGTGCAGGTCGCAGTCTGAGTTTCACAGACATCCGGTTAGTACATTTTGAAGAGTGGCAGTCTGAAAAGACCGTTTTTTAGCCATGTTGGAGGGCTTAGAAACAGTTTTTCTAATTAACATAGTGTTTTCACAATGAGGTTTCGACGTTGTCTGAAATGTGTTTTCTTTCCGTACGTTGGCACAATGGGCACACGTGGAATAGTTTCGTAGAAAAAAAACTGTTTACGAACACACTGCAACACATTTGAAGCGTGGGGCATGCGGCCTCGCTCTCTAGTTTAGCAGTGGTTTCGAAACTATTTTTTTTTAACGCAAATTAATACATATATCAAAAATTCCTTTGGCAGTTTTAACACTTATATATCAACGTTTGTATACGAATTTTTCTGTTGCAATATACCAAACAGATTTTTAGATTTTTGCCCCCCGAAATAGTACTACACATTTTGTTGTGAAAAATAGCCAAAATGAAGCAAAATAATTTTTTGCTCGAAAATGGTACATTATTTTTAAAAAAACGCTCTGGCGAAATTGCGTATCGTTAGACTGTACACTGTCTCAAATTTTTTCAAAGCATTTGGTTAAAAAAACATTTGAGTTATTCGCAATTGTTTGAAATAAACGAGAGATCACGGCCTTAAGGTGGCTGCCTGGGTGAAGATATTTTGTGCGTGCGAGGACTGTAAGTGCGGAAGCGATAAGGACGACACAGCACGGCCATCACGTCTCATCCTAGCCTCGAGACGCAAGTTACTGAACTGGTGTGCAGTGTTTTCCCACTACTCTGTTTCCTATGGGATTTAAAGCGGCAACCATACAATTTTATTTGTGGAAATTTTGTAGTAAAGTTCAATACATGCTTCAAAGATTGTACTTTACGAATCCGGGCGGTATTTTTTTTTAGTTACAGCTGTCTAAAAAAGCCATTTTTAGCCACTTTGAGGACCCCAACAACATGTTTCTAATAAACACGTTGCAATTTTAAAATGATAGAAGCCAAGTTTTAACTGTGTGTTCTTTTCGTAGATAAACATATTGCGAATAAGTGTAGCTGTTTCGCGTAGAAGAGAATATGCGCGGTTCGCTACAGCATCGTTCATTCGTCAGGTGCATAAGCCTCTAAGGGGCCTCCCTACCTGCGCTTCAAATGCGTTGCAACAAGTCACGACTATTCTCTTTTTGACGAAACTATTTAACGCACATTATACCTGTATATCTACGAAAATAACACACACTTCAAAATATGTCGCTATAGTTTTAAAAATTCTGCACGTTTATTAGAAACATTATTTTCTGACCCCTCAAAACGGCCGAAAATGGCTTTTTTTAGACTACCCTATCTGAAAAATTAACAATTGGATTATAAAAAAATAACTATAGAAACAATCGTCAGACTTTGAACTATGCTGCCCATAAATAAAATAATGTGGTCACCCCTTAAGGGGCCGCCTCGTTGCCTTAAAATCACACTGCAGCGTGTTTGAAGGAAAAGTTTTACACCGAAACTAATACACGTGTGTCAACGCCGTTTGTCTACGAAAAGAACACACACTTCAGACGACTGCCCTTAAGTACTTTCAAGACAGCACACGTATTAGAAATCCCCTTTTAGAGCACGTCAAAATGGGTTAAAACTGTGTTTTCAGGCTACTATAGCGGAAAATATACTAGGCGAATACATGTGAAGCCACTTAAGGATAGTGCATTGGACTTTAGTAAAGTGATTTCGTAAATAAAACAATAGGGTCACCACTTAAAGTCCCATAGGAAATTTGTTTTTTCGCGAAGACTGCACGCTTTAAGCGTAGAGGCGACGCACCGTTGTATGGCCCATACGACGTCGCCCTTAGCACCATACATCACTCACACAAGCACATGTGCCACGAGGCGAGCCCCTTAAAGTCCCATATGAAAAAGGATAATAGTAAAGCACTGCACGCCAGCCGAGTGGCTTGCGCGGAGAGGCGATAATACATTACATACGTGGGTTAGTGACACTCTTACCGCTCCTACCTCACACACATAAACGCAGTCTATCTATACTGTGTCCACTCTTAAGGTTGCAGCAGAAATAAAAACTACTGATGAAATAAATCAAAGCAATTTAATTATATCTTGATTCCTCAGTGTGATTGTGCCGCAACAGTTACCATGTATTTTTCAATATTTCCAACGAAATTTATGCTGTGCAAAAATGTTGTTGTCATTCACTTGAAAGAATTAGCTGCAACTTAAGGATGGACGGAGTATAGGAAGGCCCCTTAAGAGTGTTCAAGGGCGATAAAACCATAATTTTATGAAATATTGTTAAGTTTTGTAGACGATACTTGCGAGTACATTTTACTCTTACGAAACAATTTTAGTTCTCATAGTTTTCTCATAACGGGGTGTCAAAGTCAAAATTTGCTTGTTACACTGCCATGCAAATAGTGAAAACCAACTGACCTACTTGAACAAAATAATTCTCTGTGAACTTTCACCCGATGAACTACGCAATAAGACATTAATAAAAAACCCACAACGTAATATTTTGAATTTAAAAAAATCGCAAAAAGTACAGAAAAAAATTGTAAATTCAGGTATTTGTAAATACAATAACAGTTCGCGGGATTTTTTCAAATGTTTTATTACGTAGCCCAAAGTATGTTATTTCACTGTGAATTATTTCACGCACGTAAGTCAATTAGTTTTCACTATTTGCGTGGCAGCAGAACATGCCAATTGTTACTCTGTCGCACCGTTATGGGAAAACTATGAGAGCTAAAACTGTTTTGTAAGAGGAAACTGCACTGCCAAGTATCGTCTACAAAACTACCACTATTTCATATATATATATATATATATATAATTATGACTTTATATCACTTTATCACCCTTAACGACCCAAGGAGTGTCTTCGGAGGAACGCGTACTGCTGTCTATGCGAGTCGACTTGGCTGCTGTGGAGTGCGGCGGTGCACTCAACTACGTCCACTGTAAAGTCAGCTGGGGCATAGAGCACTGTCGCAAGTACGGGCTATAGGGCCCGGTAGTTTACGTGTCTTACGTACACACCTGCAGCTCAACTTCATGATTATTGGCAGAGTGTTTTTGTGCAGAGTGGTTATTCATTTGACTGTGCCAATCAGTACATGGATAGCTACGACACAACACCTTCAGACGTTGATGTTACGGCATCCCATCACTGACCACGAAACAGAGATGCAGGTGCGCACGTAAGGCACTGAAACAAAGTGGGGCAAAAATCTTTTCGCGAAATCTACCGAGCCCTAACTATAAGGTATGTGTAGGGACTGGAAAATTTCGCTAATTCAATTACCTGTAGGCTAAGACTCCATTATACTATGCATACACAAGCCCCGACTATTAGCACCTATATAGTATACTCAATGCTATTAGTCATCTAGCTGCTACTCAGTGGATCAGTAGACATTGAACGAATAGACGGGGCTTGAATATGCATAGTATAATGGATTCTAGCCTACAGGTAATTGAATTCGCAAAATTTTACAGTCCCTATGTATGTGTCCACCCAGTTACAAGTGCTCACTAATGTCCGGCATGTTTACTCAGTTTTTGTAGTGCAACGTACAAGCCAGAAACTTGATGACGTCTTTTAATTCGAGAGGTCGCTTAAATTTGGAAACCAACTGTGCGAATGTGTAGAGGGAAAAACAGTATGTTAAATATGGTTGTTTTATAGTCCATCAGAGCCGTATTACTCAATGCAATTTCATTAGAAATCCCCTGTATATTTAAAATCTGTTAAAATGTTTACGTCTGTCGGCACTAATGGTTAATAAACTTGTATCTATTCATAGTACAGGGGCAGCGTCCCGAATTGGTATAGACCAGGGGAAGGGAGGAGGAGATTACACAACTATAAACTTTAGAGATACATAGAGATTCTGAAATGGGTATAGACGTGTGTACCGGTCTCTGAATGTTGTTCCAAACAGACATCATTTACGCACGCTGTAACGTTCTAGGCTATGGTAAGGTTAATTCTGCTACTAGAAAATGTGTTTTCTTATGGGAGAGTTCGGCACAGGGAAAATTTCTGCCACTAGTTTCACAGCTATCACTAAAGGACCAGATAAACTACGAAACTGTAGTAACAATTAATTTATATAGGCTTGAAAATGACAGAAGTAATTGAACTTAAATTTAAAGTGAGAGAAACCAATTTAGCGTTTTAAATTATCAACAAAATGTAACTTGAAATTCAGGAAAGCTCTATGATTGGTCAGTTTGCTCCCATTGCTTAAGCGGCAGAAAAGTTTACCTGTGCCAAATTTTAATATTGAACTTTGTAACCTGTAGTAGAATTAACCTTAGCTCTGGACACCGCTCGGCTGCCCTGGTAGGCGGCATCTTAAGGGTGTTCAAATGCCATAAAATAGTAATTTTATATTTTTATTAAACATTGCTAATTTTGTAGACGATACTTGTGAGTGCAGTTTCCCTTTATGAAACAACTTTAGCTGGCGTAGTTTTCTCATAATGGTGCGCCACAGTAAAAATTTGCATGTTCTGCTGCCGTGCAGATACTGAAAACCAACTTACCTACTTAAACAAAATAATTCACTGTGAACTAACATCCCATGAGCTATGCAATGAAACATATAAAAAAAAACGCAGTATTTTGAATTTAAAAAAATCGCAAAAATACAGAAAAAAGTTAGAAAACAACTCGCGGGTTTTTTTCAAATGTTTTATTTCGTAGCCCGTTATTTCACTGTGAATTATTTCCCGTGCGTAAGTCAATTGGTTTTCACTATTTGCATGGCAGCAGAACATGTAAATTTTTACTTTGACGCACCGTTATGAGAAAACTATGCCAGCTAAAACTGTTTCGTAGGAGGAAAATGTACTCACAAATATCGTCTACAAAACTAACACTATTTTATAAAAATATAAAATTACGACTTTATTGCACTTGATCACCCTTAAGGGCCCCGCCTACCACGCGCTTAAAATGCGTTGCAGCGTGTTCGTAATACCGTTTTTTTTTTAAGAAACTATTCCACGTATGCCCAGTGTGTCTATGCACGAAAATAAAACACACTCCAAACGATGACTGAAGGGTCGTTACAAAGCATCGCGTCGATTAGAAAAAACATTTTGGAGCTAAACACAGCCTTTTCAACCGGTTACATCCGAAAACTACTTGCGAGGTTCGTGTGAAACTACTCTAGGAGCATGCAATGGACTTTGCTTAAAACTTTCCACCAATTAAAAGATGGGTCGCCACTGAAAGTGTCAGTCAGGCGAGTGATCTACGATACAACTGCACACCGTTTCAGTGTCTTGCGGTAGAGGCGATACCGCATAGATAGGGCCCGGTAGTTTTCGCGAAAAGATTTTTGCCCCACTTTGTTTAAGTGTCTTACGTGCACACCTGTACCTCAACTTCACGATTTCTGGCAGGGTGTATTTGTGCAGAGTCATTATTCATTTGACTGTGCCAATCAGTACACGGATAACTGTGACACAACACGTTTATGATTTGAGGGTTTAACCTCCAGACGTTGTATGCTACGGCATCCAATCACTAACCGCAAAGCAGAGCTGCAGGTGTGCACGTAAGGCACTGAAACAGAGAGCTGCAAAAATCTTTTCGCGAAAACTACCGGGCCCTACGCATAGATAAGCCGGTCAACATCGCCCTTGGCGCTGTGCCTCATTCACACTAACACACGGCCAGTAGGCGGGCGCCTTAACTCATATTACTGACACTGCTATGTTTGTATTCGCAAGCGGCAGAAGTTACGAAATCGGTAAAAAAAAAAAAAAAAAAAAAAAAAAAAATACCGGTCCTTAATACGTGTTCTATTAACCAGAACAGCTAATTCAGGGTGTCCAGTAAAAGTGGATTTAAAAATTCCCTAACAATTTCCTAATCTTCCTGACAAAGTTAGAATTTTCCCCTGACATTTCATATATTTACAACTGTTTGTTTAACGTGTTAATAATAGCTTCTGATATAGTATGAAATGTGAACAAGCTACAACTAGGGTTGTATTGTAAGGATGTAGGGTGCTTGTCCAACAGACTAGTGGCTTCAAAAATGTACATGTCCATTACCAAGTTTACACGTCCACTAAATGTTAACGCTGGAACATTCACATGGAGTAATTCTGCTTAGTAGTATATAGTTGGTACTGGTATCGAACAATGCTACAGAACATAAGTTAATAACCAAGAATTATAAAACGAATGCAGTTTTCCTATGTGTTGAAGCCATGATATCACCTGTTCAAACAAAGTTAAATGACTACAACACAAACCACATATGCCTGCCAATATGAGTTAAAATGTACCTTGTACACATAATCGAAAGTAAGCAACACATCCATTCCACAAAATTACTTCATTAGGTTTAACTTTTGCTAAATCTTCAAAAACAGTAAATTATTTTGTAAAAGTCTTTACGTCTCGTCACCAGCGATGTCATTACGGACAATGGCACACAGACTGACACAAGGACAGGAGCTGGGAGAGGAGTCGGCCATAGTCTTTGTTAAGCCTCGGCATCAGTCGCCATATTGAATTATTTTATTTTTCGCTCTCATAAAATTCCGAGAAAAAAAATTTGAAATTCGCTATTATAATATAAATTATATTTACCTTGCGCTGCAATAAAAGCATCGCAGTTTAACTTTTAACGTATACTTAAGCCGCAATCAGTCGAGCAATTTTTTTTATATTCTTAATTGTCTCGACTGATTACGGCTTAAATATACGTTAAAAGTTCAACTGCGGTGCTTTTATTGAAGCGCAAGGTGAATAGAATTTATTTTATGATAGCAAATTTCACATTTTTCTTCTCGGAATTTCATTAGAGCGAAAAATAAAATAATTCAATATGACGACTAATGCCAAACTTTAAGGGTGTTCAAGTGCGATAAAATCATAATTTTGAATTATCATGAAATAGTGTCACTTTTGTAGACGATACTTGTGAGAACAGTTTCTTCTTACAAAACAATTTTAGCTCTCATTGTGTTGTCATAAAGGTGCGTCAAAGACAAAATTTGCTTGTTATGCTGCCATGCAAATAGCGAAAACTAACATTTTAAAACCCTTAACGTAATATTTACTATTTTTTAAAAAGATCGCAAAAGTACAGGGGAAAAAGTTGAAGATTCAGATTTTTTTTAAATACAAAAATAGTTCACTGGGTTTTAAAAAAATTCATTGTGTTGCCCGTGGCATGTTATTTCACTGTGGATTGTTTCACTCGTAAAATAAATACATGCAATTGACGACCAACTCACCAGTTTCACCAACGTATGTGCACACCGTTTTTCAGTGAATAAAATATACGTAATTGCTATTCGGAATTCGTGTCGCATTCGGCATTTCTGACGCGCTGACGTCACAGAAGCAGATTGGCTGTCAGTTATTTGCGCAGCGTGTGCCGAGCATGACTCCAGCATGACCTGTCCAGCAGCTAGTGAGGGGAAGGAATGTGGTATGACGCGGGTCTGCAAGGAGTAGCCCTCGACACTAGGCAGTCAGCGTGCAGACATCAGCGGCGAATATAGCCCTGCTGACTTCACCAGGTCAGCTCGCGGCACGGCGGGGGGCCTGCCTGCCAGGGGCGTCGGCCGAGGAGACTGCCAGCTATATGCTGTTTGGGATAAACTGAGAACACAACAAAGCCCCGCTAAATTTATATTTTCAGCCTATTCGTATACTTCCGCATAACAACCACGGGGGTTGCATAAGGTCGGAATAAAGGCGATGAGAGTGAAGCCACGAAGGAGGAGAGATGTAGTCAGCTGAAATTAGCCTGCCGCCAAACTGCTTTAACCTCAAAAGTACACAACAGACTGGTATTTTTATGGTAAATTAATGTATTAGTGAACTTATTAACTTTATGCTAACCTTGTCATATTGTACACAATACATATAAATAATAATTACATACATAAACCGTATTTTCGTCGTTAATAGCAGACTATTTGGTCTCTTCTTGTAGCTTAAACCATACAGTCCACCTTGGTTTGTCGACGGCACTATGGTAATCGTTTAATTCGGAGTAAATTGCACTTTACTGCTGCACAAGGAACTACCACACACATTTATACTCTTCCGACTTCCAGCCATACTCGTTTTACCGCATAATCCACTTTATTTAACATATTTTCACGATCTGAACGTATGTTGCTGTAGTCTGTGTGTTACATACAATAAAATGTACAGTATCGTGACGTCACGGGGACTTCAACATGGCGGTTCATGTCTTCCCGCGCAAAACAGACTGCTATTTTTATTTAAGTTTTTCTCGAGTTACATAGACGCAAAATAAGAAAGTATGGTAGCGTTGTTCATTAAATTAAACGTTATTATAAATAAAAATATTGTAGGCCTTTGTTAACCTTAAACGATCAATTCACAACAAGAGCGCAAATACAAACGGGGATAGAATACATTTCGCCTTCTTTATTAATTCTTGAAGCACAGGAATGTTATATTTTGTTTACTTTAGTACAATATAATATGAAATTTAAAGTCATTTCATGAAAGTAAAATTCTATTATCCAAAATGGTGACCACTGCACATCTTTAAGAGGGCAGTTCACTGAAAATTTTAATTGTTTTAATAATTGTTTTATTTGTACGATATACTGTTTGTTTTGTAGACATATATTGTGACTATTTTTAGTGTAACGAAAACTTTTTAGCTTTCATATTTTTTGTATTATAGCATATTAAAGCAAAAATTTGCATAAAACGTTTCATGCAATAAAGAAAACCAACTTACTTATCGAAATCAAGAAAATCACACCGGAGAAGTGTCACAAACTACAAAAAGACATGTTTAAAAACAGCATTGACTTTTTTGTATTAAAAAATAATGAGTCTGAAATAAAACAATTGCAAATATTTAAAAAAACATTCAAGAAACAAAAAAACTAATCACTGTGGGTTTTAGACACGTCATGTCATAGTCCATGGCACCGTTCTTTAGTATGATTTTTTTTTCATTTCGGGTGAGATATTTGTGTGTGTGAACTCCCCCCTTAATGATAAACACTAGGAATAGCAATGAATACGTTTGTTCCCCTTTGAGAATTTCACTTTTGTGCCACTGTTTCACCACCATTGTACAGTACATAGGCTACACACGACTTGTAATATAAAACGTTTTTTTTTTTTTTTTGTAAATTAATGACAACCTACACACTAAATTAATGTATCACAAAAAAGCTGAAAGAACTGAGTTTCTAAATACTAACTTTCAGTAACACGTCTGCAATTTTGCAACCAGATAGCTTTTCGTGTACTATCAAGCGGGCATTTAAGGACTTGTTCCAGAGTTTTTTCAGACTGGTGCCAGTAACTCAAAAAATTTTTAACCAAAAGTTTTGAAAAAATTTGAGTCAATGTGCAATCACACGATGTACAATACTGTGGACGATTTTTTTTTTTTTTTTTTTAATAATGTACCATTCGCCAGCAAGAAAATAATTTCCTACATTTTTGCTTGTTTTCACGACGAAAAACGTGTTACTTTGGGTAATGAAATCTAAAAAACCATTCTGTATAATTCTACAAAAAATTCAGCTACAAATTATAACATATAAGTGTCAAAACTGTGCAGCGAAATTTTGATATGAGTATTACGTAGCAATAAAAAAATATTTTCGAAATCACTGCAAAACTCCGTAACAAGGTCTTAAACAACGAAAGCCTGCAGCCATGCTACTTGTACAATTTTATGCCAAAATCAGACCATTGTAAGTTAAATCATATGCAAGTAAGGCAAAGCCACTAAACCACTCACAGCACTATTTTATACATGGCTGAGACAAGTATATCCGATCGACTTTATGGGAAGTGTACCTTCCATTCGTCCGTACTGTAACAATAAGCGATGGTAGAGTGAGTCAGGAGAATCTGGAAACTGAGCTGGAGTGCATGCGTATTATAAAGAGCGAGCCGCGGCGGCGAAAATGTTCTGTGTTCTACCTGCCGTAAAAATAACTGCGGGTCGCGGAACTCTTTAACTGGCGGTATAAAAATCAAGTGTATAGTTTTCTCTTTATTTCGTTCACTGGTACCCCCTCTATCTCCCATAACAAAAAAAAGTTTGTCGCTTACTACATTATGCCGTGCACTTTTCTGTGAACAATGCGTAGGACATTGTTTAAATATTTGTTAATCAATTAAATTTCTTATGTAAGGATAATTAACGGGTATCATCATTTGCAGGATATTCTATAATTATATTTTTAAAATTTTGAAGTCGTTTGAATAAACGGTTGTCGATTTATGAAGAGTTTAGTTTGAAGGTTTCTTGGGTGCTCGAAGACTATTCGCTGGGCTAGCTGCGGACCGACCAAAAATGGAGGACAAGTTTACCTAGTGTATCTGAAGAACAATCTCTGACGCCGTAATCTCGATCATTTCTTTTATGAACGATTGTTGTTATGTAATTTTTCTAAACTGACTTTGAAAAAGTGTAGATCTCAATTGAAGAACTCAGCGCTTATTTATACCACGCCCTCTTAAGGGTGTTCACGTGGTAAAAATTCATAATTTTATATTTGTTTGGCATAGTGTTAGTTTTATAGACGTTACTTGTGACTACATTTTCCACTTGTAGACATTTTTTAGCTTTCGTAGTTTTCTCATAGCGGCATGTCAAAGTCACAATTTGCAAGTTACAGGAACATAGGTTTAACAAAAACCAAGTGACTTACGCGAATGAAATAATTTACACTGAAATTAGGTATAATGGTCAATATGCTAAAAGATTTAAAAACACAGAATGGAATTCCTTTGCACTTTTTAAAAAAAATCCGAAAATAACGAAAATTTACCTCATTTATGGCAATTTTTAAAAAAGACAAAATTACTTTGTTCAGTGTTTTTAAATCTTTTAGCATAGTGCCCATTATATCTAATTTAAGTGTAAATTATTTCATTCGAGTAAGTCACTTGGTTTTTGTTAAACCTATGTTCCTGTAAGTTGCAAATTTTGACTTTGACGTGCAGCCATGGGAAAATTATGAGAGCTAAAAAATTTCTACAAGTGGAAAATGTAGTCACAAGTAACATCTATAAAACTAACACTATGCTAAGCAAATATAAAATTATGAATTTTTGCCACGTGAACATCCTTAATACTCGGGTTCAGTCACCACATTGAATTTTATTATTTTTCGCTTTTTTGTAATTCTTTGACGAATAATGTTAAATCAGCGACTCTTGAGCTTTAATACAAGCATGGCAATTGAGCTAGTGATGTATAGTTAGGTCGCAATTAGTCGGACAAATTATGATTGTAAAAAAATTTGCCACACAGATTGCTGCGTAATTATATGTTAACAGCTAAATCACAAGGTCTGTACTGTAGCGAAATGTAAATAGAATTTGAGGTATAATCTCATATTTAACATTTTTTTCTCAGAATTCCAAAAAAGCGAAAAATAATAAAATTCAATATGGCGACAAACCGAGCCTTAAGTTCCTCTACAACGCAAACAAACGCAATGTAGGTCATGGTCGTAGAAGAACAGGTCTGGACACTCGCCTGGATATTTGACCCCCTTGTTGTTTGGCTGTGGTTCACCAAGTTACCGAGAATATTCCTTTCCGCTAACGTAAACAATTTATCAAAACGTATTTTTTATCAATTTATGAAATACTTTCTTCGCTCACAAATGTAAGAAATGGCTCCAGCAATCTTTATTTACTTTATAAATTTAACAATGGAAAAAAGTAGACGGAGTTTGAGTCCGACCGCCCGGAAAACAGCGCCAAAAAGTACAACATTCTCGGTAACTTGACGAACTACAGCCAAGCAACAAGGGGGTCAAGCAAAATACATTGGTAGATAGGTGAGTGTCCAGACTTGTTCTTCTACAACCGTGATGTAGGTGCAAGTTTTTCGCTACACCTATTTTTGTTCGATATTTAACCGGCCCCTAGCAGCGATAGCTGTGGTCTGGCCACGTGATCCACCACAGGGATGGTCGCGGTTGTAACCCGAGCACACGCAGCCCCACCAATGCGCGTCATGCTACAATCACAATGGCACGACACAAGCAACACGACGAGCGCGATGCGACATTAACAACTCTCGTTATCGCGACCACTAGTTTGACTGCCGCGCAGTTCGCGATAAAGTGAGAACTAAGAAAAAAACCTAAGTTCTATTTTCAGACAATTCATATGTCAATTTCAGTTGATTTTGTTTCTGTATTGTTCTACTTAAATAGGAAAACACATGGAACTATATTGCGTAATTTCGCTACCAACTTTACAAGCAGAAAGGCAACTATTGATAAAGTTGAATGATATGCAGTAACGACTAGTGATATTTTTCAAACGATAAATTTTTAGTGCTCAATTTAGTCCGAATGACCTATACAAATATATCACATGTAAATCGTTAATTACCATTGCATACCAACCTCTAAAACAACAGCCACAGACGTTTACAGTATTTCATATTTGTCCGTTTATTTGTAATATATTTTAAATACCCGCTGGCATTCCGAAACGTGGAAATAAACGCACGTTGTCATTTGCTTACGGTTACCAACAAAAATCTCATTCAAATTAAATGTCCGTAAAGTAAAATTTACGACCAACTCACCAGTTTCACCAATATTTGGATGCAAAACTAAATTCCGACTCAATATAATCCCATGTACTTTCTATTCCTCATTCACATCGTGTCCGCTATTTTTTTTTTCGCGCTGACGTCACAGAAACTTCTGTGCTGATTGGCGAACATCTTTTGTTTTAGAGCGCAACGGTCGTGTCGCTTCTGTCACGCTACTGTGATTCCATGATTCCTCATACACTCGAGACACGCGCCCGCCTTCAGTGATGTACGTTCGGTAGACCTCATCCTTACTTCTCTACTCAATCACTTAACTCTGGTCACAAACATCGATTGATATATAATACCAGACTTACGTGGCAAAACTTGTGTGCTGTGTCCTTACACACTACTACTGTTTACTAACGAGAAACATGCTTGTGCTGTTGGTTGTCTTAGTTCATAAAGTGCGAGTAGAACTGTAAAAATTCCCGAAAACTATTCCACACACAAGACAGGCGTGTAACTGCCAAGTAAGTTAATCTATCTTGTATAATTTAGGTTTTAAAAATCCGGCGGTCATGTGTTCAGAAGGAAACAAGCCTCTGTGAGGAACACGGAGGATATATTTTAAAACAATAATCCCGCTAGGTATTTGTTTTAGCTCCACTACAAGAATTCTTGGCCTATCTCGGGTGACTGGAAGCGTTCAAAACGAGGTAGCCTACCGCCAAAACCACACAATCGGGCAGTCCGGCCTCAAGTATCTGAACTGCAGATTATCAAATTAAAAAGTACAACGTTTAGAACATAGTTCCGTTGATCTGTTTATGTGTCTGCAAGGTGAAGTCCGTGTATACAAGATGTGTCAGTACAGCGGTTACAAACTTTCAGGAGAGATATAATACACCCAGACGATGGGAAACCACATAGCAATACGTGGTCGGTCCTGGCGTGGTAGTGACGACACTAAACACAAGAAAGAAAGGACATGTACAAGAGGAGAAAACATGTTTATTACTCCTAATACAGCAAAAATGCTGGCTGGTGATGACGATCGATGTCTCTTGATGTTTTTTCTCCTTAGTTTTTGGCTGTATTAAGAATAATAAACTAGTTTTCTCCTCTTGTTCCTGTCCTTTCTTTCTTGTGCCTTGTGGCGTTACTGCCGCGCCATGAACCGACCGTGCATAGCTATGCGACTTTCCATCGTCTGGGTTTACTCTATCTCTCCTGAAAGTTTGTAACCGCTGCACTCACACATCCTGTATAATGAAAATCCACTACGTGTTCTCGCAGGGTCACATTGTGTATGAGAGAAGGCCGGGGTGAAGGATGGTCCGGCTGATTGACTAGCGAGACATATCTGTCTCCCAACCGATCCCAAGAATGGATGAAGTGAAGTTGAGATGTGTTCGCAAAAGGGCTAAGAAAAGCACCAACACACGGCAGGTTAGTGTAGCCAAACGATGACACCTTTTACTATACAGTAATACGTTTGCAGGGTGTATCAATATTTGTACGATGCCAAAAGAACCTCGCCAGTATAGCTGAAACCTTACTTCATTAGTACAGCTAAAACCCATCAATTGTTGGGGAAATAAGGTTTGGTTACTCTAATAAATTAAACGTCTGTAGAGAACATAATTTACGCTGTAAAGATTTTTTGATAGCTTAAGAGTCCTTTTTTTGCGCATGAACAATGTTGCAACGTGTTAGGAGAAAGCATTTTTAAGAGAAAAATATTAAACGTGCGTTCCATATCTGTACCTACGAAAAGAAAACACATTTAAAACTATGCTTCTGTAGCTTTGTTTCCTAGATATAGACTGTTCGGAATAAAGTGAGCATTCACAAAAGCATTGCTAAGGTTATATTTTCCGCCAGTTCGTATGTTTCCACGCGTAACGGCTAACGACGGGCAATGTCCAACATCTCTGGACACGTCACTTTATGTTTGCGCGTGAAAGATAAATTGTGCTGTCAGTAGGAACCTATATAGTTTGATAAAAAAAAGTTTATTAATTACATAAAATACAAGTTTGTCGATTTCAGTTGATTTTATTTCTCTACTGTTGTATTTAAATACACGGAACCACATTCAGAAAATCGCTGCCAACTATACAAGTTGTACGGTAACTATTATTGACGTTGAATTATGTGTGGTGATTTTATTTCTAAGGTTAAATCTGTGGTGCTCACTTTATTCCGAACTACCTATATCATGCTTAGAAACATGGTTTGAAGGCACTTCAAAATGGCTTGTCTTCCTGACTGCTGTCACATAAAAAACATATCAACCGGAATCATAAAACAAAAATGGAGAAGAATGCGCTGGGCTTTGCTATACACTTTCCGTAAAACAAATAGTAGGGTCACCGCTTAAAATCTCATAGAAAAAGCCAAGAGCCAGAACATTACACGGCGTTTTCGCGCCTCGTATCATAAAGGCTACACATTAGTTGAGCACGAGCCAGTCTAGATCTTATCACCTGCCTGGTATGGGAAACAACCTCCATCTTCCGGCCGATAAACAAGTTTCCGTACTACGATATAGGCTAATACCTTGCTTGACACGCTAGAAAAGAGATTCTAGATCATACGCAGCTTTCTAAACTCATACCAAGAGCACAGTTAAGCCACACATTAAATAGTAATACATAGAGACAGGACACTTTGAAAAGATTATTGCATCACTTGGTTTCAGTGCCTTACGTGCACACCTGCATCTCTGCTTTGTGGTCAGTGATTGTATGTCGTATCACCCAGCGTCTTGAGGTTAAGGGCGCGGTTCACCTCAGTTTTCAACAAATTATTTTATTTTTATATTTGTAGCAGATATTTTTATTCTTATTTTATACATAAATTGTGAATAAATCTTCCTCTTAGGAAATTTATGTATCTCTCATAGTTTTTTGCGTAACGAGTTGTAAACGTCACAATTTGCAGTTTACGGTTTCATGTACGTCACTAAAACCAACTGTCATACCAAACCGAAAAAAATCACAGTGTATAACAATGTTGTGGGCTATAATTTGACATATATAAAAACAAAAAATAAATATTTTTGTATTGAATAAAACATGCTAAATTTTAAAATTAAAAATTAAAAATTTCAACAACTTCTTAAAAATACCATTTTTTATGTGTGTCAAATCACAGCCTATAACAATTATATACACTGCCAAATTTTTCAGTTTGGTATGTCAGTTGGTTTTAGTGGCGTACATGAAACCGTAAACTGCAAATGTTGACGTTTACAACTCGTTACGCAAAAACTATGAGAGATACATAAATTTCCTAAGAGGAAGATTTAGTCACAATTTATGACTAAAAGTAAGGAAAAAATATCTGCTACAAATACAAAAATTAAAAATGACGTTGAAAACTGAGGTTAACCACGCCCTTAAACCCGCAAATCACAGACGTGATGTGTGGCAGTTACCTGTGTACTGATTGGCTCAGTCAAATGAATAACGACTCTGCACATAAACACCTTGTCAATGCTGCATGTGTGCGCGTAAGACACTGAAACAAAGTGGGGCAAAAATCTTCTCGCCGAAAATGCCCATCACTTGTAATACAGGCGTGTAATGAAGTGGCGAACTACGACGCTTATTGGCTGTTCGAGACTGTTTTCCTACTGGTCCGGCTGCCAATTAGCAGAGCAGCCGGTTCACTCTGATTGGCGGTACACGTTTCCGACATGTTGCAACCGTGTGTGGCTGAGTTTGCTTTTTTACATCTGTTTCCTACATATTGTGTGGCAACGCCGTAGAGTATTCCCGTCAAATCAGGGTACCGGATCCCTAGTGTCCCTTTATCTTGACGGAAACATGGCTAGTAACAAGTTAAGAGTGCGTGGTACATAAATAAACGCTGAAAACATCAACTGATTCCTATACTTTTTTCGAAGCTAATATGCATAAAATACTCAATGACAATCCTAGATAATAGTATTTGCCAACTTTACGAGTAAATATTTATCCAGAATTACTCATTCGTTACGCGTGATCTCTTGCGCCGCAGTTAAATGCACGAGGTTCCGGCGTCAGAGATTGTGCCTCAGAAGTTAGCAGCACTGGAAACAATTTTGTTTTAAACTTTGGCTAAAACTATTGTCTAGGATTCCTATTGTTAACTTTTCGCAAATTAGCTTCAAGAAACCTACAGTTACAGATTAATGCTTTTGGCGTTGAATTAAGTACCACGCCCTCTTAACGTCGCATCTCACTGAAATATAACAGGATCCAAGGAGATTTGTAGCATAGAAAGCTAAGCACAGTTTAATATCGCAACAATAATCCAAGGTAACGTTGTAACACCAACGAAACTTAATTAAAAAAAAAATACTTTAAGACTTTCGAGACTACCTTGTATATGAGAAATATTAACTGTGATGTAAACACCAAGTTGGGAGGCCATAAATGAGTGAGAGATTTCGGTCAGCGCTTTAACATCGAGGTCTTCACCGCTGGTGAGGGTGACATGAGGTGAGAATGGAGCAGTGCCGGAATAAGAGGCGGGGGATACGGGAGATCCCCGAGAAAACTCGCCGACCAGCAGCATCGTCCGGCACGATTGCCACATACGAAAATCCGGGGACCGACCCCGCTGGGAATCGAACCCTATCGCCTCAGTGGGAGGAGAATAGTCTGACATTCGGCCACCGCAGCCCCTACTATACCATGAAACAATTTTTAATGAACTTACGTAGTAAACCATTAGCATAAAATAATAGAAAGCTACTCCAAATGACAATATTACAGTTTCAAGTCTAAAAAATTCACGAGACAGTTTGCGGAGCAAATTTCCAAAACCAAATGAGTTAAACAATCTTTCTAAATATACTATGTGAGCTACACGAGCATAAACTCATATCTAATTAACTAAATGAATGCCCAATGAAGAAGTCACGTCTCTTCTTAGTAAGTATAGTAATATGTGAGTTTTTTTTCTCCCTCTTCTGGCTGCAGCTAGATAAGGTGGATGTGTGTGGTTTTGAAAGTTTATTCTTCATTTCATGTCAGTGGATGGGTTTTTTAATTTAGAGGGAATGAAAGTGGGGTAATTCATCACGACCCTTGCGACATCCATTCGAAATACGTTACCCGGCGGGCTGCAATCGTCAGGTTATTTTTATTAAGTTTAGCTCGTCGGAAGGAAATTATTTCTTTCAATACCAGCGAGCTAGAACGTCGTCCGACTTGTTATTTGCATTAGGGGACATGAGACGAAACCCATTATATTCTGCTTCGGGCGAGGAAATTGGAACAAGCGAGGAAGATTGCGTTTCTGAGAGCATCCATTACTAGTTAAATAACTGTAGATGTTTCAATAACAAGTTCTTTATAATATAAACAATAAAGTTATGTAGAAGAATTTTATTTGCCGTTCTCTATATTATTACAAGTATTTTTTAAAATAATATAACCAATAAAACTACGCAGAAGAATCTTATTTTCCGGTCTCTATTTTATTTCAAGTTTTTATCATAAAAAACTAACAAGCTACGAAGAAATACTATCTGTTCAGTATTTAAAAATAAAATTTATAGTATAACAAATAAAACTATGCAGAAGTATTTTCGTTGTTCTGACACTTATCAGAACGTGCGGTAGGTACACTGTAAAAAATTTTTGTACTTTTACAAACAAAAACTTTGGAAACCCAGTTGCCAAAGAAAATCCTTGTAAAATTACAATGGTTGTCATTGTAATAAAAAACAAAGTATATGTTTGTGAAATTACAAGGAATAACCTTGTAGTTGTACTTTCAATAAAGAAAAAAATAAATTTAAATGTTTATTGTAGTTCCGAAATAACACTGAACTTATTTATAAAATAAGTTTTGAATATAGGACTTTTACATGAAATTACTTAGAAAAAAAAATATACTTGGAAATACTGAGCTTCGAACCACTCTCGCCACTCCCGGTTAGAGTCTACGCATCTTACCCCTAGACCACTGTGTATTCCGAACTACGTAGGCTTTATTTATTTGTATAGGTATACATTCAATGTACAGTTCAGTTATTATTTCGTTTAAAGCACACAATTAACATAAACTTTCACTTTATTCCAGAAAAATGCTTTCCAGACGTTGTCAGCTTTGCATAAGTAATTTCCGACGAACCTCTGATTTTGGTAGACTTCACATTTTTTCTAAGGGTTTTTTTCAAACGAAGTCCCTTTACCATTATAAACTAATAATTTTACCATGAATTTTTTTTAACACTTACAAAAATGTGTACAACAAAGAACTGCCTTGTCATATTTTACAAAAAAATTTTACAGTGCAGGAACTGTCGGTATATAGGCACAAAGAATTCTTTTGTAGTATTACAAAGTTTACCTTTATAACTTTATAAACTAATGATTTCATAAAGAAAATCATTGTAAATTTTACAATTTTTTTTATTAGAGTGTAGTTTGTTTTACATTCAAAGAAATTACATAAATTTTACAGTCTGTTTACAGAGTACCATTACTCTCACATTAAGTAATTTTACTAATTAATTGAAAATACATTTTCTACTTTTTCATACGATTTCAACACACGAAATGAACACACTCCGACCTGACACATCTTGTGTGTAGACTTCCAAAACGCTGGAGATTTCAACTGAGCCTTTGGCGTTAATTTGTATACAAAGTCATTATTAGTAAATCCAGTAATTTTTGACGAAAAGAACTCTGCAACAATTTGTTTCAGTGTCTTATGTGCACATATGTTTCTCTGCTTCATGGTCAGTGATTGGAAGTTTTTAACATGGCTCTGGTTGGTGCAGTCAAAAGAGCCACGCCTCTGCCCTGCTATATTCTGACAATAACCACAAACCAGAATTGCAGGTGTGCACTACGGTATTGAGACAAGCTGTCGCAAAATTCATTTCACCAAAAATCATTGGCTCTAATTATGAGCTTACCTTTTCGGACATTTTGTTAAAATAATTTCACATGAATTAGTTTTTATTGGGCTTTGCGTCTCGTCAACAGCGAAGTCATTGGAGTCGTTGACAAACCAATTGACACAATTACTGGGACTGGGAGAGGAATCGGGCATGACCTTCGTCGAGAAAACGTTCCAGCATTCGTCTGGAGCGATTTTGGGGAACTACGGATAAAACAGAAAGCAAGATGGCCCGAAAACGGGAACCGAACCCTAGTCCTCTCGAATGCGAGCCCGTCGTATTATCGCGTCTCTCGGACTCAGCGTGTAACAGCTAGGGAGCTGAAAAATTTCGCGTTTCCTTTTGCGCCAAAATAATTGAAACAACTTAAATTTAGTCTCGCTTTCGTAACAGTCCTTGCCAGGGGGCGGATTTAGGTGGGGAGGGGGGCATGGGACCCGGACCCTCTCCCCTTGATATTATAATTTATCTGTAAAATATTAAAAATTTTAAAGTGGTATATTCAATTTTTTAATTTAGAAAATGCCTTGCATTGCGCCATTTTGCACCTTAAAAACTAAATTCTTTCGGGGGAAGGGCCCCGGACACCCCCTTCTTCGACTCAGGGTATGGATGTCACTACTTTTTTTTAATCCCCCCCCCCCATAAAAACCTAGAGCTGGATCTGCCACTGGTCCTTGACTTTGACACCTCGTGGAAAGTGCTGAGCCAGTAACAAAAGTAGCAAATAAATGCACGTGCAATTATATATAAAGCCAGTGAATTTTGGCGATAAGCATTTTGCACCAAAATGTTTTGTTTTAATTGCCCATTTGCATCTGCAGCTCTGCTTCATAGTCAGTGGTTGAATGTTTTCTACTTTCAGTGTCTTAAGGATTGAGGCCGGAAAATTTGCCGGGTTCACTGAGCTGTAGGCTAACTTCCAAGAATATTTGTGAAATCGTGCAGACAACGTATGTTCATTAACTACTTGCTGAAACAGTGAAATGGGCCTGTATTCAGCTACAGTTTTATTTTTGGCTCAGCTACTTCCAGGAAGTGCCGAGTAAGTCAACGGCCAATTGTGATCGTAATATAGATCTATAGTTGCTGGAATTCTAGCTTGCGCCTAAAAGAAAACGCGAATTTTTCAGGTCTCTACTTAAGGAGTAAGGAAAGGCAAGACGTCGAGTAAACTGCTCGATATAATCTGAACTACTCATTATAATTCTATGGGACTTTTTTGCTGAGTAGATATTTTATTAGCGGACATCTGTTTGTACAGCACGAGACAGTAGTATGCTTTGCTTTCGAGTAAAAAATTAAAAACTGTTTTTAGAAAAATAAGGGTTTGAAACCACAAAATCCATAAAAATGGTAAATTTTAATTTTTATAGTTTTTGTGTGACAATATTCAGGTCTCTATAATAACCGAATTTCAAATATACTCGCGTTTGGATATTAAAATATATTTTTTTTAAATCCCAAAACCTCTTGCGCAGAGCTTCAGGCTATGGATGTTTTAGAAGCAAATCACAGACGCGTGGTGTTGTATAGGCCATTCACAATAAAATGAGCAGTGCACAAAGTTTTCTTTCGACCGTTTGGAGTTATTTTTACTATTTTTAACATGAAAACTTCCAAGTAACTAAAAACCAGCGTAAAAGTTTGAACACTCGCAAAAGTTAACATATATTGGCTCAATACAGCATATCTTTAATTAATTACAAGTTCTGCTGAGTACTCAGTTTAAAGTGAACAGCCTATTGTAACATTACTCCCATTGGCACAGTCAAATGCCAGACGTCTCGGCATGAAGGCAAGCTGCCAACGGTAACAACCTTGAACCGGAGTTACAGATGTGCTCGTCCAACTATGTGGCATTACTGAGTCAGCGAGCAGCCAATGAGTATCTGTAGTCTGCTTTACTAAACAAATATTCTTCAGCGCTTACGAAAACATTCCTTGATCTATTCGATACAGAAGACATTACTCTAAAATCAGGCAAGAACATCACGCAATGAGTAGAGACATGCAAAATTCGCGTTATATGCTGACAGCTGACTAGACTCCAATTGATTATAGGCTCGTTCGACGTCTCCCACTGGCCGATACTGTCGTGACTTGCCGCGGAGAATGCTTACATGATGAAAACATGTTTTATTGGGCCAATATATGTTAACTTTCGAGAATGTTTAAATTTGTACACTGTTTTTTAGCTATACGGAAGTTTACATACTAAAAAGAGTAAAGATGGCTGCAAAATGGCCGGAAAAAAAACTTTATGCAGTGCTCACTTTATCGTGAACAGTCTATACCCAAAGACTGTAGATGGCAGCAAACTATTTGCAGTACGTTTGCAAACACTAGTGCTACCGGAGTCGCGAAAATGTCCTGAAACGTGCTACCAATTCAACCGCCAAAATACGCCTATTGTCAGGAATGAGGTCTGGGTGGTTAAGGAGGGGCGAAGAAGTGGACGACGGGCGACAGTCATTGGTGGGCGGCACGGTGCAGGAAGCTGTGCCGGGGGCGGCGGATGTAGGTGGGCGGAGACAGACGGCCCACTCAGCACTCAGGCTTCCCTCTATACTCACCACGCAGCTGCGCGCCCTACTACTGAGTCCAACACCCTACCAGTACACTGTTGCTAACTGTTTTGTCCTTAAGGTGAGTTCACGATTTTATATCATTACAGAAAGCACAAAACATAGGTCGTTCGCCCAAGAACCATGTTTTCTTACATACTAATTCACAACTTCCCAAAAGTGGTTGTGTGCATAGAGATGCTGACATAAAAAATGTTAATATAGCATTTCTTGTGTGGACATATAAGAACCAATCACAGCAAAGGATTTGCTAAAAGTTCGCCATGTTGGTTTAACCTCCAAATTACACAATACTAAAACAAAGCCAGGATAAAAAAAATTAATGTTGAAACTACGTTTTAATACTTTAAATAATGTTTTACACTGAGCAGTTTATTGGGACCACGTTTCCTAATTCCTATTATCTTAAAATACGATTACATTTCAAATATGTTTAAATAGCTATCGGTTTTATTCTATACAGCAAAAAAAATGTCACTGGTACATGACAGTAAGAGTTCAATTGTGAATTAATTTTGCAGAAGACTTCTGGTAGCTGTGACATTTTTCTCAAATAATTTAGTTGCCGCCTGCCCTGGCCTCTGGCATAATGTCAAGAGCTTCGGCCGTTACTAGATTATAGGGTGTTCAGGGTAAACTGAGTACTGCTTACAATGTTGAGAGCCATTGTGCCTCCATATCTACTGATGCAAATACAAAAACTTATTTATCACTTAAAACTAATGTAAACATTTCACAACTCTCGAAACTTTACTTCTAAAGCCCTATAAACATTTTTTTTTACTATTATAAGTTGTGGGAAGTTGTTACTTTAAAGTGATATGCCTATATTCGAAAACTGCTCCGCGTGCGTAACGTATGTCACAAAAATAGCATTCATAGAACGTCTGACACATGTGTATAGGCCTACCCATTTCAGACCCTACACGTATTTCTAAAGTTTATTTACACTCTAACAAACAAAAGTTGTCTTTTCGAGGTCCTTTTAAAAGAAGCAAATCTCGAACAGTTCAAACATGATTCTATGTTTACTTGAAGTAACGTACATACAATAATACCAGTACGTGGAGCACAAGAGCGGAGTTTCGTAGTGCAGCGTTGCCACATTGTGCAAGCACAAAGCTATACAACATTTTGTCACAACCATTTTAGTCTGGAATTAAGCCCAGTTATTAGTTGTCTGGACATCCTGTACATGTACCGACAGTTAACTATGTAATTTTTATTGAAAATAGATATAACTGATGAATGAATAATCGTAAAGCCGGCCTGGTGACACAGCAGTGTTGTTACTGGTGTAGGCGGTGTGTTGTCTACAGACGCGGGGGAGGTTGGCGGACTGGTCCAGCGGCACAGCAGTGGAGGGACCTCGCGAGTTAATCGATGCAGCACTCGTGGTGAGAGAACATCCCTGGCCGGAACAACTACGCATAGTCACATCACGCTACACGACGCCAACCACTTTCACTCTTACCGGCCACGTTTACTGTTACTCTACGTTACGTCACACACCCTACATTCACGCCTAACATACACATATGCTACGTAAACCAGATTTATTACAGATCATTAGATATGATGGTGTATCACGAAAATGTTTAGTGCCAACATACCCTTGAAAACACTGCAATTTATTGCCACTAGTACGATTGGGTGATATACGTCTGAATCAACGTAGCTGTCTGCAGACAAATATCAAGCATCACTTACAATAGCTGGATTCTTATTGGCTCAGTCAAATAGGTTAACAGCTCCGAGTGCAAGCGAAAGTCAGTAATCTTGTGGTAAACAGAACGTACGTTGAAAGCCAGCAACCAGTCAAGTATCCCCGCGATAAACCATCATATCTAGTAGAGAAGGTGAAATTTCGCCAATTCAATTACTTGCATGTTAGAATCAAATATCCTATGCATACTCAAGCCCCGATCATTTGTCCACTAGCTGCTACTCAGTGGAACAGCAGACAATGAACGAATAGACAGGGCTTGAGTATGAATAGGATATTTGATTCTAACATGCAGGTCATTGAATTCGCGCAATTTCCTCCTTCATGGTTAACGCTAGCGTGTCTTTGTGAAGTGACGTCTCTAATCTAACTGTGCCAATCAGAACAAGGCCACGGCAACACCGCATGTCTGTGACACAGAATATTTAGGAATACAGAGACGAAATGGCCGGTAGAACGGCAAACTCCCAAACCTGAAAAAAAATGGCTTCGCTAGCCAGCAATATGGCGGGAACGCCTATCGCTATGGACCTGAAAATATGCGTATTTTTTAAAGACTCGAGCTAGAATTGCAGCAACTGTACGTTCACGTCACTTTCACAATTTGTAGAGAAGGTGATTTATCGCGGGAAAAGTTGACTGTTTGCTAGTCTTCAATGTAATGTATTCATTTCTATAGGCCGTTCACGATAAAGTGAGCACTGCATCAAGTTTTCTATCAGCCGTTTTGGAGCCGTATTTACTATTTTTAACATGAACATTTCCATGTAGCTAAAAACCAGTGCAAACATTTCAACGCTCTCAAAAGTGAACATTTATTGGCCAAATGAAACATATTTTTAATTAATTACTAGTTCTGCTGAGTGCTCAGTTTATAGTGAACAGCCTATAATGCTTTTATTTCGTTACTGGCGAGTCCCTATTTGACTGGCCCAATGATAACTCTGGTGCGGTACTATTGAACGCCTGTGATTCGTCTGTAAACAACTACAACGTGGCACGTTTGTTTGGAACATTATTTTCTGGCCCCACAAAACGACCAAGAATGGCTTTTTCAGATTGCCGTATCTGGGAAATTAACAATCGGATTAGAAAAACACAACTATGGAAACAATCGTTAGACTTTGAACTATGCTGCCCACAAATAAAATAATATTATAACCTCTTAAATTCCCATAGGAAAAAGGATAATAGTAAAGCACTGCACGCCTTCTGAGGGGCTTGAGCGGAGAGGCGATAATACATTACATACGTCGGTCAACGGCAATCTTACCGCTCCTATCACACACACAAAGTCTATCTAGGGAAGACCCTTAAAAGATGACTGGCTTTCGCTTGTGGGCAGAGCTGTTACCCTATCTGACTGAGTCAATAAGAATCCCGCTATTGTAATACTTGATGCCTATTATTTGTCCGCAGACAGCTACGTAGTGTCATACGTATATCAACCAATCGTACATGTTGCAAGAAATCAAAGTGTTTTCAAGGCTATGTAGATACAAAATATTTTCGCGATATACCATCATTAGAGCCCCGGAAATTTCGCGGATTCAACTGAGGAGAGGTTGGATTTCCAAGACATGTACATGTTGGAAACTATTTCGATCGGGTCATTGTTTATTAAACGTGACCTTGCGGACTCCGAACCAATGGCGGACATGCGTAAAAACGCTCACGGACTCCTGCGCTACATCGTCAAATGTTCAAATGCTCACTCACTGGAGCAGCAGCCAATGAACAAATATAGCTGAGGACAGTGCACACAGGACTGTGGAGTC
>PNEQ01018940.1:0-14515 GCA_003012365.1 Medauroidea extradentata | reverse complement strand
GCAATTGGCCCTTGACTTTTTGACAACTTCTGAAAGTCGCTGAGCCAATAAAAAAAATGTAACTAAACTCATGCCCGTCCCACTGTGGAAGTGAGCAGCTAATTAACAGCTGCCGTGTGCTTGAGTTCACATATGTTCTTGGAGGCTAACCTACACGTCAGTGAACCCGCGAATTTTTCCGGCCTCTAACTGTGAAGCAGAACTGCAAATGTCCACGCAAGCTTCTGTAACAAACTGGGGCAAAATTATTTACGAGAAACGTTCGTAGCCCTAATGATCATGTTTAGAGGAACGAGTATTCTGCGTATGCATTCGGCAGCAGCTTAAGACTTCTCAGTCCTGTACACACATTGGTCAAAGTAGTATCCAACGGCTAGAGACCGGAAAAATTCGCGAGTTCACTGACCTGTAAGCTAGCTTCCAAGAATATGTGTGAACTCAAAGATGACATCGGCTGTTTATTGGCTGCGCGCTGATACGGTTAAATAACATGATTTGAACTCCACTTACTTGCTTCTTCGTTGGCTCAACGCTCTCCAGGATGGATCCAATAAAGAAAAAAACCAATTGAGAAAGTGAAACAAACTTATACTTACTTGAATTCTTGTATGCGTCCGAACAAAACGCGAATATTCCAGGTTCCTACCAATGACATATAACCGTACAAGCAGCTGGCACGTGATATCCTCACAAATTATTTCCTCATATATTACTGGCTTGCTGTCGTCAAATGTATATCAAAATAGCTGCAGTTTAATCGAATAAGTTACATACGTTCTCGACGTTAAACCTGGCCTACAGTTAATACGCGAAATACTCATGCATCTAGTCATGTTCGCTATGTTAGTACTGTCGCACAGTGTAAATAGAATTTGCGGTAAAATCGCACATTTTTCATTTTCCTTGTTAGAATTTCAAAAAAGCGAAAAAAAACAAAACTCAATATGGCGGCTGAAACCGAGCCATAAACGGTGACCATATATTTTTACTGGCGGAAAGTCTGATACGGGTTGTTCAGGATAAACTGAACACTGCTTCAATGTAACTAAAAACGAGTGTTAACATTTCATAACTCTCAATATTGTGCTTCCATAGTTCCAATAAATACAGTTTTTTATTATTATTATAACTTTTGGAAAGTGCTCAGTCAGAAAAAAAAACACCTATAACAAAGATTACTGCACGTTTTTGGGTTTCACACAAACCCGGTTATTACACTTTGAAGTACAGCAGGTTGAAAAGGCCGCTGGTCGGCGGATTTTCTCGGGGATTTCCCGTTTCCCCCGCCTTCCCACTTCGCCGCTGCTCAATACTTGCATCATGTCAACCCCTCACCAACGCTTAATACCTCGAAGTTGAGGGCTGACCGAAATCTCTCACTCACTCTAAGACAAGAGTCGCAGCTTGGACAGCAAGTCACTAGCACGACCTTCCAATACAGCTCGCAGGGAATACCGTGTCGAGTAATATAACGGAATGTGTCACTTTTAGACCTCATCTTTTTTCCCCCGAATTTTTTCGGCTCACGGAATGACCAAAACACAGACAATACAATTTTTTCATTGTCACGTGGTTACAAAACTGTTACTTGGGCTAGACATGTATTAAAGACCACCAAAACTTTTGCAACTCATTTGTGAGATTTTCGTCACCAGCTTTGGGAATAATTTCTTTTCCATGTTACCTAAATAAAAATCTTACCTTTAATAGACAAAAAAGTTTCTTCAAACATTTACTAATAATCAGGGAAAAAAACCTCAATGTTTTACTGGGTCACTTGACATGATGTTGAAATTGTGACATTTATTCCATCAAGTAAATACATACTGCTAATTTGGCGATTATCCACTGGCACGAGGTCTCGATCACTCCGCCGGTTAGTCTCCAGAGAGAAAGAGAGAGAGAATAGGAAAGGCACATGAAAGGGAAGAGAGCATGCCAGCTGTGCGCTTGCCAGTGTGACCCAACGTTGGATATTTTGGTGCCAACAGAACCCGTCGAAACCTACTTTCGTTCTTTAAAGGTTACCACACTGTCTCCAGAAATATCTGCTCTGCGAAATTTCGGTACATAAGCCTGCTTCTTCCGAAAAATATGATGCAAAAATAATGTAGTATTTCGTCATGACAAACACTTACTATATAATAATCACAGTAAAAGGAGGGCGGGACTGTGGAAGATCAAACACCCACTTCTCAGTTTGAAAACCTGATTTCAATGGTTAGAGTAACACCTACACATATGCGTTGTTGTGAATCGAAAGGAACAAATGTACTCTTATACGTAAACAGGAAACCGGTTATGACAGAAGACCGTTTAGAAAGTGTAGGTGAATAAAAAGTGACAGTATTTCACGTGATTTGTGTTAAAAAAAAAAAACTAGTGTAACCCTCCAAGACAGCAATACAGGTATAAATGCACACCGCAGCTGTGCGAAGTTGCTTCGTTCTTATTAACTTGTCCGACACGCCTATTCTGCACCCACAAATTTTAAATCTATTACAGTTAAAGTTAACTAAGTCTCAATGAACGAATTTTAAAGACAGTTCTTTAAAACCATTAACGAACGATTCATTTTTATTTCATTGATATTCCGTGTAGGAGATCTATATAGTGCAAAAAAAACCGAAGTTTTATAACCGAAAACAAATCTGAAATTTTATCATCGGAACTAACTGTAAATGCTTTAAACATGGTTTTCTGTCATACATAATAGTTTTTTTTCCTTACTATTTGCTTCGCACTTTGTTTGATAATAGTGATTTGCTAAAGAAAGCTTACTGCGAATTCTAAAAAGTTTGTGATTTAGGCCTAAATAAGATCATTTTTGTAGTGTATAGCATTTTAGGTGCCGACACCATTATTTATACTAGTAACCTTACTGACAAGCATTTCGTTTGAGTTCAGCTACTCAGATCGCCGAGTACTGACGGTTAGAGACACTGTAAAATAGTGAAAATATTAAAAATTGTCTCCAATAAACTGTAGTACCTCAATCGTGACGCGTATGTGAACAGTTTTCTGGCAGATCACACACGTTCTGTGTTAAAACTGTACAGTTGAAACTGGGTCTGTCGAAGAGGGATACAGTGCTTCATATAAAGGATAGTCAATATATGTGCAAAACCTTCAGTATTATATATAGCATGTTGGAGCGTAGCAAACAATCAACTTTTCCCGCGATTTACCAGTGTATCTTAGAGATGATGGTTTATCGCGGAAAAAACTGTTTTCTGGGTTTCAACGTACGTTCAGCTTATCAAAAGATTACTGGTCAAGGCCGTGATTTTTGGTGGAAATAATTATGCAACATGTTGTTTCAATTGCTCATGTTCACATCTGCAGCTCTGGTACATAGTTATTGGCAGCGTACATCCGTGTAGAGGCGTCACTCATTTGACTGTGCCAATGAGAATAACGTCACTGTGACAACACATGTCTCAGATTTGCGGGTAGATGCCAAATAAGTTGAGAGTTTCAAACAGCCAATCACTGACCATGAAGCAGACCTGCAGATGTGCATGCGAGGCACTGAAACAAAATGTTGCATAGTTATTTTCACCAAAATTCACTGCCTATAATTACTGGCCTTCGCTCGTACGTGGAGCTGTTACCCTATTTGACTGGCCCAACAAATATCTCGATATTGTTAAATTTGATGCCTGTTATAGGTTTGCAGACAACTACGTTGCGTCAGACGTTGTAGCCCACTCACACATGTTGCAGGAAACAAATGTTTCAAGGGTATGTGGACATAAATTTTTGCTATATACCATAATTAAAGGTACGTAAATTTCGCAGATACATGCCAGGTCAGGTTGAACGCCAATTATGTATACTTTTTTGTCATGTCTGTGACTTGCTGGCGGCTGTTACGAAACGCGTTTGACTACTGCAAGCCAGTAGTAAGTAAGGAAATAATGCGAAGTGCTATCGCTTGCTACCTGTTTGTACGGTTATAAGCCAATAGATTATCGATTGTGGCCAGTTATTGTATAGGACTGTCAAGTCTAAGCTGCTGCCAGATGAATCCGCGAAATTGACGTACCTCTAACCATAATCTCTAATGATGGTGTTCCATTTCTTTGTTACTGGCCAGTGACTTCAGCAGCAAATAGAATGTGGCCAAACGCAATGTCTTATGCTGTGTTAACGCTTACGCGACATAATGGAAAACAAAAAGGCGTCAAGCCCTGGGAAACGCTGAACACAAAGTCCATCTGCATTCCAGCGACTGGCATACATCACCGGCTACAGCCAGAGGTCCGGGTTTGCACTGCTCAGCGGAAGACGAGCCGGGCGGGAGGAAGGTACAGGCGGATCACAATAAACTGAGCACTCACAAAATCCGTGCTAGAGTTTTAATTTCTGCCTATTCGTATCTTTCCGCGCGTAACGATTAGCGACGGGACATGCCTAACCTCTGTGGACATGGCACTTGATGTTTGCGAGTGTAAGATTAATTTAGCAGTTGGCAGAAACCTACTTAGTTTGATTTTAAAACAACGTTTATTAACTATATGAAATACACGTAGGTATGTCCATTTCGGTTTATTTTGTTTTAGTATTGTTGTAATAAAATACGAAAATACACGTAACTATATTGTGTAACTTCGCTACCAATCATTCAAACACAAAGGAAATTATAGGTAATGTAACAGCTAGCAAGCAGCTAGTGATCTGTTTAGTGCTCACTTTATCCTGAACGACCTATATCAGGTTGAGCGGGTTTGTAAATGCACTGCGGGTATCGCGAGGATTTACAGTCGTAACTTAGCAAGCTGCCAGGCATTTTGTATTCCCAACGCTATTATCAGGCCCAAAGCTTCAGTTAATTAGAAAACAACAAATAAAACCTTTTGCATCAGTTGACCGTGCAACTTGGAGAATTAAGACTTAAATAAAAAAAACCGACTAACAGGATACTAAATTTCAAATCGATCAGACCAGTAGAATTGCTCATATTCATTATAAAAAAAAGTAGTAAAGAGCTGATGATGTTCAAACGGCTTAACAGATTTCCTAGAATAATAGCTAAGAAGTCAACTTTCAAACAAAAAAAAAAACTTAATCAAATACGGTCAATTCGTTTAGGACCTACGATGCCACAGACACACAGATACGTCAAACTTATAACACCCTTCTTTTTACGTCGGAGATTAAAAAAATCTACTTCAGTTTAGTCACTCGGTTGACAATTAATATTACCTTATTTTATTGTGTAATAAGTTCACTAATATTACCTCCTAGCCTGACTACTTAATGAAAACAGGGAAGAGAGTTTTGTAAAAATAAAAAAAACACTAATTATATGCAACTTAATATACGCTCTAAATCACATCTTTTCAAGCAACGGAACCGAGCGAGGCGGCACATTGGTAACGTTGTACTCGTATTCACGAGGACCCGAGAATCGATCCCCGGCTCCGGCCATCCTGATTTCGGTTTTCGTAAATCGCTCAGGTGAATGCTGGGATGGTTACTTAACAAAGGCCATGGACAACTCCTATCATTGTACCAAGTTGTGTGACACAGTCTATAATGACCTCGCTGTCAACGAGACGTAAAGTCCACTTACTTTACCAAGCAATTTCTAGTAAATATTAAGCTTTAGTAAAGATACTTACATTTTTTGACAACATTCCAAAAAAATGAGCTTTTGTAAAATCACATAAATACTTTGTAGGCGTAGTCTTATTCTGCAGTAAACTGAATGCCGTGTCAGATTAGAACGCTAAGTGGCAAGCTCGTTAATTCAGCGAGTTGTCGATGAGACGTTCAGCTGTGCAGGTTGTTCATGGTAAAGTGAGCACTTTTGAAGATCATAGTGTCAATAATAACGTGACAGAGCTGTTAGGGCGATCTTGAAGCGCGCATCAAAAGCCGCGAGGCCACAATGAGCAAAAAGTTGAACTTATGTGCCAGATTCCCGCCGAATCATTTTTACTATAGGCTTCAAGCGTTGAACATTCACATTTAGTGTTGGAAAGTATGTAGCAAAGTTCAATGCACTTTAATTGTGGGTTTGGCGTAAATCCGGTTGGGACTTTATGAGGTAGTACAGTCTAAACAGGAAAAGTTAAGGGTGCAATAATATAACTTAAACTAACATAACTTAAACTAACATAACTTAAACTAACATAACCTAAACTAACATAACCTAAACTAACAAAGCCTAAACTAACATAACCTAAACTAACATAACTTAAACTAACATAACCTAAACTAACATAACCTAAACTAACAAAGCCTAAACTAACATAACCTAAACTAACATAACTTAAACTAACATAACTTAAACTAACATAACCTAAACTAACATAACCTAAACTAACATAACCTAAACTAACATAACCTAAACTAACATAACCTAAACTAACATAACCTAAACTAACAAAGCCTAAACTAACATAACCTAAACTAACATAACCTAAACTAACATAACCTAAACTAACAAAGCCTAAACTAACATAACCTAAACTAACATAACTTAAACTAACATAACCTAAACTAACATAACTTAAACTAACATAACCTTAACTAACATAACCTAAACTAACATAACGTAAACTAACAAAGCCTAAACTAACATAACCCTAACTAACATAACCTAAACTAACATAACCTAAACTAACATAACCTAAACTAACAAAGCCTAAACTAACATAACCTAAACTAACATAACCTAAACTAACAAAACCTAAACTAACATAACCTAAACTAACAAAACCTAAACTAACAAAACCTAAACTAACATAACCTAAACTAACATAACCTAAACTAACACAACCTAAACTAACATAACCTAAACTAACATAACCTAAACTAACATAACCTAAACTAACATAACCTAATGAAAAATGGAAAAAATTGGACATCTGTTCATCTGTTAAGTACAATTTTATATCGTTTACAGAAACGTATTAATTAACTATGCCTTTAAAATCAAACGTTTGGCCAGTATGCGATGAGAAGGCCTATATATTATTTAATATTTACAAATTAGGTATACTTTTAATATTTACCGTTAACTATCCCAGAGAGCTTCGGCATAATGTTTTACGATACACGTGGTGACAGACACATCCTGTACTCGCCTGAGGTAGTTTTTTTTGTAAGTTAACACATTGGGCACACGCGGAGTAGTTTAGTAAAAAAAAATGATTTTCCAACTCGTGCAACGTATTTGATGCGACCAGCCGTCGTTATGCATTTCATCACATGTAAAAATTCACTTAGACATGCACTAAGTTCATTTTATACAAAATATTCTTATCTACGACTCTGCAGGGGCCGTACGGTTAGTTCAACGATCTAGAAAAGCAACTGCTGCAAAAATGAGACTCATTTAAAATAAAACTACAAACGGTAATAAAGTTATTTTCAAAAAAAAATCGCAAGGTACTAAATGCACAACTTTGGGTTATTTGTCAAAATGTGAAATAATGAAAGGCTGAACTAACGTGCGACACCTACAGATACAAGAAAAACACTTGTATGACAGAAAATTAAAGAAAACACATGACACATGTATATTCTATTGTCTCATTAAGTTTCCCATGACTAAGGTTTTATTCAACTTCAGGTTTGAAAGATCTATCTTAACTGTACAGCACAGGGAGAATTTCTGCTCCTTTGCACTGGTGTTGGTAAAAGATGCGAACTGATCAATCACAGAGCTTTTGCCAATATGAAGTTACACGACGCTGATGATTCAAAAGCCAAAATTAGTTTGTTTTTCTCTTTAAAATTAAATTAAAAGACCTCTCTTTGCCAAGCCTAGTTAAATTTAATTTTTCAACTGTTCCGTATTTTATTTGACGCGTTAGCAACAGCGGCGCAACTAGCATCAGAATTTCTCCCTGTGACACACTCCTCCGTACGAAAACACATTTTCTTCCAACCCTGTAATAGAATTAACCTTATCGTGACGTAAACAAAACAAGAAGGTGGAGTTAAAAAAACACGAAGTCTCCACTACACAAAAATTACAGGCGATTCCTTTCAAAACATAGTCACATTCTTGCCGCTTCGCATCTTTTACAGCCCTTTCGTGTTTGGAAATATTTTTATGTCGCTCGTTACTCTGTAAAAGAGCCGAGCTCCTTTGTTCTGTAGGCCGACGTGGAGCGGAAACAGCAAGAACTAAGAAACGACCGACAAAATGTAGAACAGGAGTTAGTTTTTTTATGAGCGCTCCTTTTGCTCTCCCCGAAATAATTTGCTGTAAAGATTTTTTTAAACTTGAAAATTAATTTCACTGAATACGCGCCATTTTAAAAGCCAATTTTATTTCGCCGTACAGAGCTGGACATTTGCATTTTATTTAAATTAAGAGTGCTGGAAGGCGGCTTGCTTCAAACACGTACAGTAAATCGGGGTTACTTTGACCTTGCGGGGTATCTTTAACCACTCAAAATTTGGGTTTTTATATTGTTTAGTGATGAAAGTTTCAAACATTAGCTATAAGGATAAAAGGGATTATTTAAATATTCGGCTCAGATTTTCTGTTTACCTAACAGAAAACCCAAAAACTAATACATAATAAGTTATTCCACAGTTGTCCATTATACCAAACTACGAAAATAAGACTTCGACAAGAACGAAACATGGCTGCTAAGACAACATACTAATTAGAAACATTGTTTCAAAACCATCCAACATAACGGCCTTTTTCATTCTGCCGTACTTCAAAACGTATTAGCCGGATCAAACTTTTTTAAATTCATATGGAAACCCGCACTGAACTTGGCAACACACTTTTCACCAATAAATTTTTATGGTCATAGATTAAAGTTCCAAAGTTCCAAGACTGCAAAATTCGCCTTATTATTTGGTAACAGACTAGACTGAGCAGTCCTATACAGGATGTCCAGACACGGCCGTACAATAAGAACACCACATGAATCCTGATCAATGATCACGGTCGTAGAAGAACAGGTCTGGACACTCGCCTATCTAACAATGTATTTTGCTTGACCCCCTTGTTGTTTGGCTGTAGTTCGTGAAGTTTCCGAGAATGTCGTACTTTTTGGCGCTGTAATCCGGGCGGTCGGACACAAGCCCCGCCAATATATATATTTTTTTTCATTTTTAACATTAAGTAAATAAACATTGCTGGAGACTTTTCTTAAATTTATGAGCGAAGGAAGTATTTCATAAATTGATAAAAAAAAATACGTTTTGCTAAATTGTTTATCCTAGTGGGAGGGAAGTGGGCGGAGTAACTGCAGCGCCAATAAACACAACATTCTCGGTAACTTGGTGAACTACAGCCAAACAACAAGGGGGTCATGTTTCCAGGCGAGTGTCCAGACCTGCTCGTCTACGGCCGTGAACCTGGACTAAAGCGGAGACGAAAATATTAGTGGCAAAATGTTGTACGATAACTTTTTTCGTGCACAATGTGGCAACACAGCACGGGAGTAAGTTCCCTCTTGCGCACATAATATGACGGCCGAACAGTAGCAGTCTAGTATCTGTGGCGCGCAAGAGGGGTATAACTCGGTTTTATGAAATTCTCAGAAAAAAAAATGCATACTATGTTATTATAACGAAAATTATACTTACCTTGTGCTGTATCGCAGTTGGACTTTTAGCGTATATTTAGTCTGAGATCAGTGCAACATTTTTTTTATATTCTTAGTTAGCTGGACTGTGTCTTAAATATACGTTATAAGTTCAACAGCGATGTTTGGACTATAGCAAAAGATAAATATAATTCATTCTATATTAGAAAATTATACATTTTCCATCTCAGAGTTTCATAAAAGTGAAAAATAAAAGTAATAATTAAATATGGCGACTGATGCCGAGCCTTAACGAGTTAGTGGATGCTAGTTTTTTTTATGCTCGAGGCACGGAAACGGGGAAGGCGATAAGTCGGACATAACACGTCCGTCAAACACTTCATCGCCTCTAGGCGCGTCGGACTAAAGTAGCGTGCAGTGTTTTCGTAGCAACAGTTTTTTCAACGGGACTTCAATCGATGTCCCAATTATTTTATTTGTGAAAAGTATGTGGTAAAGTCCAATGCAGGTTTCTACGATTTGGTTTTCCCATTACGATAAGTATTTTCTCAGCTACAGCAACGTGAAAGTCATTTTCAACACTTTTGGGGAGCTTGAAAATCATGTTTTTAACTAGCGGACGGCATTTATGAAATCATAGGGACACAGTTTGATGTATGTCTTCTTTTCGCAGATAAACTCATCGAAAACATTTTTATTACTTATATAAGATAAAATACTTTCGTACCACGCTGTAGCACGTCTCACGCGCCTGGTTCCAAACTCTTAAGGCTATGGGCTCATATTTATGCTGTTTTACGAGTTTACTTTTTTAAATCCTGAAAGGGAACAGATATCTCAAAACCGCCACATAGAAATGTTGGTAATTGTTCGTACTATATAGCCTATTTTTTTTTCAAAACATAAGGTTAAAAAATTTTGGCTAATTACCGACTTAATTTAATTTTTTTTTTAAAGTCAATAGCTAGGTAAAAGTATAAAACCTTATGATTTGAAAAAAAAATAGGCTACATACAATTTCCAACATTTCTATGTAACGATTTTGCGATATCTGTTCCCTTTCAGGATTTAAAAATAAAACTGGCTAAAATAGCAAAAATATGGACCCCGTGTTTTTTATTTTTATTTGTACCACATATTATTTTAGACACAAAACGTGACTACATTTGGCTCTTATGAAAATTTTTATCTCATATAGTTTTCGCGTAATGGCTTCTTAAAGTCAAAATTTGCATGTTTCCGTTTTAAGGACTAGGCTACACTAAAACCAACTGACATACCAAACTGAAAAAATTCACATTGGTTAGATACATTGCCGGCTACAATGTCACGCCCATAATAAAAAAGAATAAAACATTTTTTGCATTTAAATAAAAACGTAAATTTGAAAAATTCAATAATTTTTTAAAAATACAAAAATATTTTATTTTGTGGTTTAACATAGCTGAACTTGTAGTCAACAACATAGTTATTCACTGTGAATTTTTTTCAGTTTGGTAAGTGAGTTGGTTTTAGTGTAGTCCTTAAAACGGAAACATGCAAATTTTGGCTTTAACGAGCCATTGCGAAAAACTAAGCAAGATAAAAAAATTATAAGAGAAAAATTTGGTCACATTGTGTGTTTAAAACAAGGACAAAAAATAACTGGTACAAATATTTTAAAAAACATGGTGATGAAAATAGAGGTAGACCGCGCCCTTAATGGTGTTACCTGATCTAAAAGGACTTGTCTGAAGTTGCAAGAAGAGTTGAAATATTAATGCTGGTCGTGAGGCACTTGTAGACTCCGGGCTCCGAGCAACCATGAATAACTAAGCTTGCCCTAAACTTGAGAGAGACTGCAGTTAGTTACGGCTAGTTGGCGCGTAAGGCATCTCTACTAGATGACCTTACCAAACTACCACACGGACGACGAGCAAGTATATGGGAGCGTGTTAAACTTTCATAGCCCATTCCGCGGCCTCTTACAGCAGATTGGTTCCTTCATGGGCTCATCAGTTTTTCCTATCAACTTCCTCTTCTACAACGTCTCCCGACATTTCCTGCACGGCAGAGCAGACGCATTCCAATACGTTGCAGTTTCACCGTCATTTAACGTCCTGGTAAGTACCTGCTGAAAAGAAATGAACGATAATTTTACGCAGACTGGTGTAAATGTGTGAACAACAGCAAAAAAGAAGTAAGTTGTAACTACACTCTAAAATAAAAAATAGTTTGTCAATTTACCAGACGTGCGTATAGGAGCGCTAAGAAAGTAGATATGGTAGAATAGTTTCCCAGACATCCATGGTAACACTCCTAAACCTAATTATAAAACAGTCAAATGCATACTAAAGTTACCAGACTTGAACTGTAACATTTGTAAAAGTTTGCATATTTACAAGACGGAAGTGTGGTAATATACCATACTGCGTCTGGGATAATAACTTCCTAAACATTTGTGGAAGTTTTTGTACAGTGTATAGATGGCGTGGTGAAAAAATTAAATCTGATCTATTCATATGCCATAAAATTTCAAAAAACTCTTTGCGTTTGTTGTGACCTGTTGGCCTATAAAATGCAACACTAACTCAGTTCCTCTAATTTTTCGTACGAAAAATATATGAATACACAATGGCTAATATCAGTAATAATGGCCATTTTAAAGGCAATGCAGCTATATACATTTACACACATTTTATGTCTAACAATTTTCCAAAACTTGCATTGACAGTTTACACTGTTGAATAATAACTGGCAGTTATTTTTTCGTCTGGTATTTGTTTCAAAAATTGGTAGTGAGGTGAAGTGAAGATATTTTTGTGAGCACTTACCCTCTAGGTCTTTAGCGCAGGTGAGGGGGTCACATGATTCATGGAGCAGCGCCGGAATGAATGGGTGGAGGAAACGGGAGACCCCCGAGAAAATCCGCCAACCAGCGGCATCGGCAGGCACGATTCATTCGGGGACCGACTCCGCCGGGAATCGAGCCCGGATCGCATTTGGTGGAAATATTGGTAGAGACTTTTATCGTCAAGCAAATGTCGAACGATTACCTACACTGTAAAAAAAACTTCCTAGAAAGTTTAGGAAGTTATTATCCCAGACGCAGTATGGGATAGTTACCATACTTCCGGCTTGTAAATATGCAAACTTTTGCAGTTGTAACAATACAAGTCTGGTAACTTCAGTATACATTTGACTATTTTATAAAAAAGTTTAGCAGTGCTACCATGGATGTCTGGGAAACTATTCTACCATTGCCACTTTCCTAGCGCTCCTATACGCACGTCTGGTAAATTTAAAAACTATTTTTAGAGTGTACACATAGGCCATCCCAAGAACGCGTGCACTTTTTTTGACAGTTGGTAAACGTAATTTCAGAAATTAAAGACTTCTTAATTTTTACGAAACAATATTTTAAGCTACTGAATGAGCGGAAGACGACGATACAATGTTAGAAGCATAAAATATCTTGGAAACCAATCAAAGACTCACAACAGACCACAGAAAACGAATAAGTGCATTCGTTTGTGGGATAGACTATAACAAAGGCGTCTGGAGATTAATATTTATAGGACCAAAGGCCAAAAAACACATATATCGTGAGCTTAGTACAACTAGGTGACTTAATTTATTTTTAACTTTTCAGTTATCTTCAGATGTCTACACTACCCTTATGGTTGTTCCTATTGACGTAGTGTGTGTTAATTACGAGTATTGTAGCAACACAAATTTGCACGTCAACAAGTAAGATAATTGAGCTTTACGTTTCGTCGACAGCGAGGTCATTAGTGAAGGTGACACACAAACTTGATGCAATGACAGTAGCTGGGAGAGAAGTCGGCCATGGCTTTTATTAAGGGGGCTGGTGCACTAAAGCAATTAAAGTTCATAATTTTCGACATAACTTTTTCCCCTCGCTTATTATCGAAAATCAAGGCTCGACAATCCAGAAATGATACTTTTCTACAACTTATTACATTACTACATAGTCACAGGCTGTCTTATTCGTGGAGCAGTGACGGCAGATAGGAAAAAGAGACAATTCTCCTATCTGCCATACCAAAAATAAGAAAGTCTGTGACTACATAATCAAATAAGGAGGTGTTAAAAGTGTAATGTACGGATTGTCGAGCCTTGATTTTCTATAACAACTAATAAGCGAGGAGAAAAAGTTATGTCGAAAATTGAGAAAATTCACTGCTTTGGCGCTCAATCCCCCTTAATGAACCATTCCAGCATTCGCCTGGAGTGACTTCGGGAAACCATGGGAAATTCAAGATGGCTGGTGCCGGGTTCAAACCTGTGTCCACTCGAATGCGAGACCAACGTATTACCGTTGCACCACCTCACTTGGTTCACGTCAACAAATAACTATTATGTATGACAAAATCATCATTATCAATATTACAAGTAAATATCTCCCACTGTCTAGTCAACTATAGTTATAGCATTAGGGGGCCTCCCTACCTGCGCTTCTAATGCGTTGCAACAAGTTCTAATTATATTTTTTAACGAAACTACTCAACGCGTGTTGTATTTGTATACTTACGAAAAGAACTCACAGTTCAAACTATGTCGCTATAGTTTTAAAAATTTGACACGTTTATTAGAAACATAATTTCCCCCTCAAAACGGCTATAAATGGCTTTTCAAGACTGCTGTACCTGGAAAATTAACAAGCTGAGTCGGAAAACACAACTATAGAAAGAAGGGTTATACTTTGAAGTATGGTGAAATAATGTGGGCACCGCTTCAAGTCCCATAGGAAAGAATAGCAGTAAAACACTGTACGCCATTTCAGTAGTGTTGCGTGCCATGTTCCTGGAGGCCAGTGGTCGGCGGCTGTTTCGTAACACCTTGAGGGCTGGCCGATGATTCAAAGCCCGGGTGGCTCATAGTGGGAAAACCGCCGAACCTACGTCATAGATACCTGTCCCAACTGCGTCTTAACCCTTCGAGGGCGGCGGACGTGACTGCTAGCACATCCGAAACATGATGAA
>PNEQ01018939.1:0-45502 GCA_003012365.1 Medauroidea extradentata | reverse complement strand
TGCACCAGTTGCGTAATCCCACAATTTCTCCCGCATTAAAAGCATCTTCATAGCAAATTTCCAATCGTTGTAGTCGTCCATGCCCTTCAATTTATTGATGGCTGAGCCGCCGAAAACGCGACTATGTGAATTTTGGTTGTTCATCTTCAGGAAGAAAGAGATAACGAGGAACAAAAATATTTAAATGGAAGAAACCGATTTAAACCGATATTTTACCGGCCTAAAATATACGGCCCCATATATTTAATGGACTCTTCTGCCATTATGATTAGCACTTAACCACGATGTGAAACATGGCTACTATCTCGGCGATTTACGCACACGCAACTTCACCATACTTTTGCCACATTAATAAAAACGTTTCCAACGTCCTGGGCCCATAACCTGTTGGATTGGTGAAATAAAGTACTTTTATTAGTTAAAACTATTTACTGCGTGCATTTTGCTTCACAACAAGTACGCCATGGTACAACAAAACTACTGAAAAACAAAAGAAGACAACACTAGGCCTATAAACAGAATAGGCAACTGCTGCTAGATTATATTCCAACAGTAAGTAATGTAAAAAGAATTGCAATTTTTTTGTGTTCATGTGTACTTCCAACAATACGAACTGAGGATGAGAAATGAAATCAGTTTCCTTCTTTGAAATATAATAGTTACATACTGTTAACTACTGTCAAATATGAATTAATTTGAAAGCAATTTTAGCATTTCATTAATAGCAATACTTAAGGACTTGAAAATGTTGTCGTTTGAAGTGCAAAAAGTGGTGCTTTGAAACTTGAAAATATGTGTGTTTCTTCATTTCAGTGTTTTAGGCAATGCACTTTTACTTTCAAAATATTCTAAATTAATGGTTGTACACCAATGCAAACACATAAATTATTACACAGGCCCTAACAGAAAACACAGTGTGACCACTGTTCGGTTTCTCGAATATGTTAGCTCTCACTAAAGTTTTTGTAATGTATCTTCCAAGATATTCTGCAGCCTTTTTGGTTTTGTAGATGTTATTAAAGCATGATGCAATGTGTTTGGCTCAGCATTATATTCCTGCAATGTCTTTTCTTTCCTGCAAAACTCTCATGTTATAAAACATACACATGACAGTACTGTTGTCTGTACAATAAAACCCTTCCTTTTTATATTGAAAAGCTCAATCCCTGCACCGAGCGAGGTGATTCAACAGTAACATGCCGGACTCACATTTGAGAGGACCTGGGTTTGATCCCCAGCTCCAGTCATCCTAATTTTAGTTTTCCACAGATTCCCGAAACCACTCCAAGTAAATGTGGGGATGGTTCCTTTAACAAAGGCCATGGCCGACTCCAAGCTTCCACCTCCTGCCATTGTACCAAGTTGTATGTCACCATTACCTTGCTGTCGACTAGACATAAAGCCTACTTATCTCACCATCAGGCCCACGCACTTAATTTATTCTGCATTTCAACACACTGCAGTTTTAATTTTTTTATTAATTATTTATTCAGTTTGTGATTATCACAGAAGCACAGTTTGCTCAAGTTAGAAAGTTCATTCATTTGTTTCATGTGGGTTGCAATTTCACACATACAGTAAAACACTGATTTTACGAGACCTCCGGTGCCCAGGAATGCCACTGTAAAATTGCTGCCTCTTAAAATCCAGTACTTATAAAATAGAGGTTGTCCTTATGGTGCCTAATAATGAATTTGCAAAATCTATAGGGAGTAGTGCCTGAGAATGACTTCATAAAATTGCTTTTTAATATAATCCGTACCATACTTGCCAACCTCAAGGATTCAGTAATAGTACAATTTTTTAAATTATAAAATATAGCGTAAACAATTCGCTACATTTCACATTTATAAGTGTAACTGCCATTGAACCATCACCAGTCATTTTATGAGTACACAGTCTACATATTCAACGTAGCGTTGTATGCTAAATATATTTAGAACCTACTAAATAATTAACCTAATACTAGTATAAAATTAGCTGACGTTATTCCATGCTGTTTATGTGATGTGTTCATGGCTAATACTGTGTTATGTTCATGGCTAATATTACAAAGCCTCCCTATTATAAAGCAAATTTAACAGAGAAACCACTGAATCTATCTTACTTTGATCTGATCTCTGACCTGTACTACAAATAAGAAATTGGCACAAACCTGGGTATTGATAGTTTTGGTATCAGCATGTTTTAAAAAGAGAAAACAGATTTTAATACCTCAAAGAGATACTAAAAGATTTTTGGTAACACAATTTAATGACCCGATTTCACAGTTTCATTAGTGCACAACATATTCTCATAAAATGCAAACTAACCAATTTAATAACACTTTATATTTTTAACAACCATTCTTCGACACTGCAAATAGGCCTATTGTGGAATTAAGAAAGAAACTGTACTTACTGATAAGGTTAAGCACAGCAAAAACAATGTTCACAAAAAGCATGTGCTCGGTACTGTACATATGTGCATACGTGTGCTTTCATATTCACTGTGAAAATAAGATGGCAACAATGGTTTCTTTATCTTTACACAGTTCACTGCGTATTCTTGAGCAATGAATACACAAAAATGGTAAACCTAAAAATCCTTGTTTGCTAAAAACAGTCCAATGAATGAATTGTGTTTACATGTACGTCATGATGCTACAGGGACTAAGCGATTGGGTATGTTCGGCAAACTTCGGGATACGGTCGGCAATGTGTGAAAATTATGTTATTCTTAAGTAAAAAAAAGTGGGAGAAAAGCTATAAATGTGGTGCGGTAGTTACCTAAACTACAGTATAGCAGCCTCCATTAACTACGACGCTACATCTGCATACGACATTTACGGTATCAAAATGTGTGATTTCAGTACGGATTTGTCATGAGTTGACAAAACTGAAAAAATTTTTAAACTTAGGAAATTGTACAATAATTTACTAGGGTTGTGTGAAAGTGACCTATTTCCCACTAAATGAGAACGAAAGAAAATTTTTGAAATCTCGTAAAAGTGAAACGAAACTGAAAGTTTTTTTTGAGATGAAACCAGCCTTAGCAAAAGTTAAAACAAAATTCTTAAAATTAAAAAATTTAATTTTTAAATTTTATGATAAATCAATGTGCATGTTTTTCACAACACAGAAAAATAATATCATATGATACTTCAATATGACTTTTGGATTTCAGTAGTCTACATACCGGTAAGTCATTTTGGTGCACTTTCATGTAGCTAAAAAGTACTTTTCCATATAACTGAATCTGATGATGTGCTAGCATGATACAACATAATTATACTGTATTTGTGCAAGTAAAAAATTCCTAATTCTGAACACCAGTAATTAAAAATTTACAATATTCATATATCACCCTTGACAAAAAAACTTCGTCGTATGTATAAACATCACGCCTTAAGCATTAAGACAAAGAATAAAGAATTTTGCTACTCAAACATTTTTTACAAATTTACATTTCTAAATCATTTTGAAAAATAAATCACTTGTCGAGTGTACACGTGGAAGAGTGGAGTATCTGCCGCAGCATTTAAACTCCAGCATGCAGTGCATGCTGCAGAGCGGAGTGTCTCCCAATACGATACTCTTCGGCTGTGTCCGGCCGAGGCTGCCAGACCATTTCCGAAGTGCCGTCGTGTACCAACAACCTTGCGCTGTTCACACGTTGCGTGATTAATAAACAATGATTTTACATTTTGTTCACTAATTTTTTATTGTATTTAACTATCACACTTCATTCGTGTTATTTTTAATATCTTGAATCAGCAATGGAATCTACGGCGAATTAAAAATAAAGTGTTCTAAATTGTGTGTGCTATTACAAGCGAGAACACAGCAGCAGCTATACATATTTTTACATGCCAACACTTTTTCGAATGTGCAGTATGAATATATACCTACGCTACTGCTTGATAGCACAAATAAATCACGTAATTTTTAAAATGTTACGGGATTTTGTTACGATACCACGATAATACTATTATTGTCTGCGCCTACTGAAACAGCACCTTTTCACACCATCAGCCATGTTTGTTTATAATTTGCCGTACGCTCGTTCAAAAGAATGTAAATAAATCTTGATGTAAATATTTTTCTAACAATATGTACATGATTTTTGTATGCGATTACAAGTTCATTATATTAAGATATTATTTTGTAAACCAATTAATACAAAACAAATTTAGATAACCTATTGAAAATTTGTTTGTCTCGAAAATTTCGCTTATTAACGAATTTTGACACCTGAAATACTTATTGAAATCGAAATGTAAGTAGCAAAATTTCGATTTTGGTATACGGAACATTCGCACAAACCTATAATTTACACCATTCGTACAATCATACAATAGGGCCTAAAATTATACATTGTACAGGAGAATCGTACAAGTTGGCATCTATGCAGTACTTGCAAAATTAAGTTTTGGTCTGACAGTGCTCGAGAACGTCATGACCTCGTAAAATTGCTGCATCATAAAATTGGGGTTCTTTTTCGAGAAAATTTCTTTTTTACACTCGGAATAGTTTTTTTAACACGTACCCTATATTTAGCCTAAAATCGTGAAAATTTCACGATCGCAAAACTATTAGTTCCTTACAATATGCATCAACTTGCATCAATCCGTGCTGATCATGATATAGTTACATACATAAATTTTTATGTTTAAATTATCAAATATGCATGAATTTTCATTAATTTCCGTTGATAAAGGCTTACATATGTATGAACATCTGTATGGTTAAGTGATACAATATACATGAATTTTTATTGCTCAAAAAACACCTTAAACGTTCATTTACCTATAGTTTAGAATGCCCTAGATTTATGAAGCAATGTCCTTCGTTTTGGTCCATGTCTGTCTTACTTTTCATCAAAAATATTTAGAAATCTTAGGATGCGCAAGATTTCCCATGCCTGGGCCTAGAATGTTAGGTATATTTCAGGCAGTGGCATGACTTGACGAGTAAAACAAAAAAATTAAGTTTTTCTTTGTGAAAATCCGTCTGTTAGAAGAAAGTTAACAAAACTGCACATTTAATGTAAGGACTAGTAGTTATTAAGGCATCAATCACTTCCGTACAGTAAGTGTACATATAAACACTGTTTTTTGGGTTTTCAAGTTCTGCAGCCAAAATAACTTATGAAATATACTAACTCTTATTGTTAAAGTTGTCAGAGTGGGTGAATTATAACTGAACTTCGAGTATCTGTATCACATACCATAAGAGCATTAGTGTCAATGGAAATGTTTACCACAGTAATTAAAATTATGCATTAATGAAATGTGAATGAAAAAATGTTTAATTGTAACAAAGTACCTTGTTTATGTGCGTAAATTATAACTTAATTAATAAGTTGGCATAAGTAAACAACAAGAAACAGATGAATTAAGACAGAGGAAGGGGGATTATTATTCACTGGCCTACAAGCAAGCGGCAGTGCCGAGGATCTGCCCTTGACTAGTGGTTAACATTTTGGTAAGAATAACGGTAAACAATATTATACCTGAAGATTTCGTCTTCCTGTGAAAAAGAAAAGGTTTCTTTATCAAGTGGTTTGACGACACCATCTTTTATTCCTCGAGCCATTAAATTGTGGAGATTAATCTTCCAAACTTCGTTCATTTCAAACATAAGCTCCGGAACAGTTCCTGTCAGTGCTATATTGTTCAAAAACGGTGCCATACCTGGAAACAGAGATGATCCTATATCATTTCCAAAAGAACTTAAGAAACGCAAATGGAGAACGTTGTCACTACTTTGTGTTGTGATTGAGATAAAGTCTATATCTGTGAAAATATATTCTATCGTGCAGTTTTAATGAATGGTACATGAACATAATACAAATTGCTCACCAACTCCAAGTTATCCAGAAAATGTATGTATCAAATTGTTCATCACTCGTGTGCTAGATAAAAGTCTACCACATATTTTTACTATGCAAGATAAAAAATTATTTTTTCATTCTATAACACTTGCTTGCTTTAAAATAATAAACGTTGTATTTGTTCTTATATTCAAGCTGATGTGACCTTGGCTATTCCTCTTCCTTTCGCTACTGGAAAGGATTGCTTGTGTCTCTTCTGAACAAGTTACTGCTGCAAACTGGTCTTTAATAATGATGCTCACTGTCACTGTCTGTGTCGATGGACTTCTCAACTAGACAACCAGATTCCTCTCCAATAAAATATTAAGCCGCGATGACAGAGCTCAACCCCACCGGCACTTACTGTAGTGTTATTATGATAGTGTTGTAGAGTTTGCGGACCTGGGGTGTGTGTGTGACAAGTGTTGTCTGGCTAGACAAGCGAACATCAATAGTGTAACGGCACGAGTCAAGATAGAGACATATAAACATTACATGGTGTCAGGTGTAAAACGGCAATGAACCGCGTTCGGGGCCGTGGCAATCCGGCCGACATACGGTTTCGCGAGTGTCACAATTGAAGTAACGAAATTTTGTTGCGAGCAAGTGGAGGGATGTTCAGATCCTTGGTATATTCAGGTACAGGTAGGCAAGCAAACTGTTAACTTTAAAGTAGACACTGGTGGAGATGTAACAGTTGAGTGAAAGGTTGGATATAGATGTGAAACAGACCAACAAGAGGCTTTTTGGTGCAGGAAAACAAGCCATAGAAGTCATAGGAGTGGCACAGACTGTCTTGGCCATAAGGGGTCAGTGCAGCGAACAAGAGATATGTATTTATTGTATCAAGACAACAGGTACCATTGCTTGACAGGCCAGCGTTACGAGCATTCAACATTGTTCATGTAGGTCAAGGCAGAATAGTAGAGGAAATTAAGAACAACACGATAAGGCCTACACAGAAAACCACAAATTTTGTAAATAAATTTCCTGAGGTTTTTATGGGATTAGGGAAGCTTAAGAAAGTATACAAGATTGTGTTAGAGAAGGACAGTAAATCATATGCAAATGCGGCACCAAGAATAGTAGCACTGCTTCTTAGGGACTTGGTCAGCGAAGAGTTGCAGCAGATGGTGCAAGAAGGAGTGATAACACCAATCAGTTTACCAACGGAGTGGTGTGCTCCAATGGTGGTAGTGAGAATCTGTGTTGATTACATACAATTAAACAGATTTGTGTGCAGAGAACGCCTTCAGTTACCCTCCGTCGATGAGTCACTGTCACAGCTGGGGGAGGCAAAAGTATTCACGAAGTTGGATGCTTCAAAGGGATTTTGGCAGATACCCTTAGACAAGACTAGTGCAATACTAACCATATTTTTTACTCCTTTTGGACGATTCTACTTTAACCGTCTGCCCTTTGATATAACTTCAGGTCCTGAGCATTACCAACGAAGGATGCAGGAAATATTAGAAGCAATGATAGGGGTCATGAACCAAGTGGACGACATCTTAATTTATGGTGCAACACTGGGAGAACACGATGAAAGGGTAGAGGTAGTGCTGAGAAAGTTACAAGAAGTAGGAGTGACGCTCAATAAAGATAAGTGCCAATTCAAAGTGTCCACAGTGAAGGCAATAAGGGATATGCCTGAACCTAAAAATGTTACCGAGCTGCGCCGGTTCCTGGGGATGGCAAATTACCTCATGAAGTTCATCCCTCACTTATCAACCAAAATACAACCCTTACGAGCACTATTGATCAAGGGAAACAAATGGATCTGGGACAAAGCACAGAAGGAGGCAATGCAGGCCATAAAAGAGGAACTGATGCAACAACCTACTCTGGCACTGTACAAATGAGGTGCAGATTTAAGGATCTTAGCTGACGCATCTTCATATGGTTTAGGAGCAGTCTTAGAACAACAAACAGGACAATAAAACATGGAAACCAGTTCTCTATGCATCCTGAAGTCTAAGCGAGATAGAAACTAGGTATGCACAGATAGAAAAAAGAAGCCCTTGCAATAACATGGGTCTGTGAAAAGTTTCATGAATATATAACTGGTGCAAATGTCCATATCCTCATAGATCACAAGCCATTGTTGACATTGTTGGAGTCTAAACCATTAGCAGATTTGACTGCAAGGCTACAGAGACTGCAAATGAGACTGATGTTTTTCAGATACACATTACAGCTGGAATGGATTTTCATGTGCCTGATGCACTGTCACGAGCACCAACCGAAAAGCCACTGGAAGAAGAATTGCACAAACACAATGTCATACAAGAGATGCAGTTCTCAGATGTTCGTCTGGCAGAAATACAAAAAGCACAAGAAGGGGATTTGGAATGCCAACAGTTGAAAGAAGGTATCCAAAAGGGTTTCCACAAAGATTCCTTGTATTGGTCGGTAAGATCACAACTGACGTACAATGAGGGGCTCATCATGAAGGGGAATCGACTTTTCATCCTAAAAGCTTTGCGACCTGAAATGCTGTAGCGCATACATGAAGGTCACATGGGGATTGTGAAACGTCGTCGTCGTACGAGTCAGTATGGTGGCCAAACATTTCAAATGAGGTTAAAAAGATGGTGGAAAACTGTACTAGATGCCTAGTGCAAAGGAAGCAACAGGCAGAAACTCTGATGTCCACACCATTACCCAGTAGACCATGGCTGATGTTAGGATTGGACATAATGGAACTCAAGAGAAAGCACTTCCTAGTTATACAGGACTACTTTTCTAGATTTCTAGAAGTGGTTAGTTTGGAAAAAAATCTCTTCCAGTTCAGTCATAGCTAGGTTGAAGATCATATTTGCAAGGCATAGGATACCTGAAACTGTAAGAACAGATGGGGGAACACAATTCACGTTGTTTGAGTTCCAACAGTTTGCCAAGGAATATGGTTTCATCAAGATCACGTCCAGTCCCCGGTTCCCACAATCCAATGATGCAGATGAAAATCAGTGGACATTGCAAAACGAATCCTCTCTAGAGCTGAAGATCCGAATCTAGTGCTTCTAGCGTATCGATGTACACCACTCGAATCAGGTCTCTCTCCAGCAGAATTGTTGTTTGGAAGAAAACTGAGGAGTATGCTGCCAACGGTCCACTCGCAGCTGATCCCTTCATGGAAGGATGCAGCTATGGCACAGTTCAGGCAGCGAGATGAGGCTCTGACGTATCGAAAAAGTGTCGAAACAAGAAAAATCATGACGACAAAAGACGAACAAAGGATCTTCAACCATGCCAGTTGACAGTACACTTTGGATACGAGATATGAGATGTTACAGACGAGTGCAACATGCATTGAAGGCACCTAGATCGTATATCATAGTTACAGATAAAGGTTCACTACGCAGGAACAGAAGACAGCTGATAAAGGTGCATGTGGAAAAGAACGGTAGTAACAGAACCAGGACATACACACATCCAGAACCAACAGTGGAAACTACAACCAAACAACTTGAAAGGGAGGTTGCAACGGGGACTCCAAAAAAAGGATACTCGTCAAGAAAGGACACAAGAGAGGTCACTAGTTCCAGCAGAGGAATCACCCTTTCGCGGGTTTCAAGTAAGATCACCAGATACATCTGAGTTCCCATCGAGGTCACCGGCTTCAGCAGACAACACTTCTTTCCATGGTTTCCCAGCAGTAGAAGACGCAGGGGGCCAAGAAATGAAAATCACAAGGGAAAACAGCACAAATGAGTTGCATAATACCATACGTAGCGGTAGAGCAGAGATAAAACCTGCAACATTAAACATGTGAAGGTTCTAGAGGGGAGAGAGGTGTAGTGTTGTAATAAAGTGTTGATAACAGTTGAGGATTTCTAATCATAGTGAACATATCTGAGTAAGAAAGGTGTAGTGTTATTATGATATAGTGTTGTAGGGTTTGCAACTCCTATATCTGAGTAAGAAAGGTGTAGTGTTCTTATGATAGTGTTGTAGGGTTTGTGGACCTGGGGGGTGTGTGTGTGTGAGACAAGTGTTGTCTGGCTAGACAAGCGAACATCAACAGTGTAATTGCACGGGTCAAGATAGAGACACATAAACATTACACTTACTTACACATACAAGAGGTTTGCCTGCCTGGTATGCTCCCACTCAGGTTAGTCTAAACTGGAGTTCTGCAGCTTCTCATGGACTTTAGCTTTGCTGTGCTACCTTTACTTGGGCCAACCACCGAGAACTGTCTGGCTCATAAACCATATTTATCCATGTACAATTAACACAATTTTTTTCGTAAACAAAACTGAAAATTCAAGGCACAAGTCATACACTGAAATAAAGGTTTTTGGACAAATAAGGCCTAGAAAAGTTGGATTTATCTTACATTACAGACTACTATGAGAATTTATTATAACAGAAAAATAAATGTTAAACCCTTCAACATCAGATTGTACCCTGTAAGCAGTAAATGTGCAACACCAGCGACACCATCAGCCAAGAAAACAGCAGTGCATCGACGGTTGTCGGCCCGCTGGGACATGCCGAGCTTGCAACGCACTAGGCCCGGACCGTGCCGATAGGCACCAAGCCAGCATGCCCCTAGAACTTTCGTCACCCTCGCACAGTCCGATAAGCGAGCATCCACGCACTTGCAGCGCAACGTGGATAACTAAGACTGAGATAGTGATTCATTGTTCTGCCGGAAAGCACCACAATACAGCAAGCGTTCTAAGTACCAACAACTGTCGACAGAGAGTAGTATACACTGTTGCCGCTGCGAAGCAGACACATTACATGCATTAGCATGCCACCACCCTTGAGAATTCACAGTTGCTGTTTCCAACATGTAAAATGGTGACAAGCACTATTTATACTTTTGAGGCGTAATTTAAATCTTGAAGACTTTTCGACCTCACATTTGATTCACATAGAATTTTAATTTTATTTAAATAAGTTTTTGAGCAAAAGGCAATTAAATTAAAACTGTACAGTAAAAAAAAATCTTGAGTCTTGAATCGTAAATGGGGTGGGCAGTATACGGGTAAATACAGTATTCCTTGTACAACCTTCACCCCTTAACTTGCTCAGTGACTCCTCCCTGTACACATCCAACCAATATGAAACTGCATGTCTATAAAAGTAAGTTGAAAATAATCTACTTTGTTGCAATTTTCACTTACCTAAATTCTTGCTCTGTTCCATTTCTGTTCTGCATAGCTGTATCAAGTAACCCTGATTGGCTACAAACTTCACAGACATCCGTAGATATGGTTCCTCCAAAAAATTAACAACAATGTCAAAACCTGCATAGTTTCTCAGTCGTTGCACATTTGTCTCATAGTTTTTATCTCTCAGATCAATTATGCAGCTATCTTGAAGCTGAAAAAATTAATTTGTACGTCATAGACACCTTGGAACCAGTGGTATTCTTCATTTTAATAAAAATATGTTGGGAATTTTATGTGTGTAACTAAAACAGTTTACATTTTACATTAATATATTTTTTTTTCAAGTAAAGGAATAAAACTAATTAAATCTCTATTAGTTTCAAAACCAAACTTGTACGCTAGATTAAAAACTACATTTAAATTACTATTTAGCTGTTCTAAATCAATCCTTGGCAAACCAAAGAATTTGTTTTTCAGGGAAGTAATCTATATTATCATCATAAGAATCATGTTTTTCATTAATGACAATTATTTACATAACAAATGTAAAACATATGAAGTGAATGAATTGATATTTACTTACATTCTTCATGTACTGCCTGAACAAATTGAGTAGGTATGTATTAAACTCACACAAAGCTTATTTGCTGGAATATATTAAGGCGCCCGCCTGGTGGCCATGTGTTTGTGTGAGTGAGGTACAGCACCAAGGGCAATGTTGACGGGTTCACCTGGTGCTGTGTATAACCTCTAGCATAAGACACTGAAACTACGTGCAGGGGTATCAAAGAACATTCGCCTGACATTTTCAGTAGTGACCCCATAATTTTATTTGTGGAAAGTCTTAAGCAAAGTCCAATTCACTTTTCTATCATAGTTTCATATGAATCTTGAAAGTAGTTGTATAGTTATAATAGATTGAGAAAGTTGTTTTTAGCCATATTTAGGGGGTTCCAAAGTAATCACTACAATTAATGATGTTTTGGTACTACCATTACAAACGTTGTTTGAGATGTTGGTTCCTATCATAAACACACACATTATAAACACATTTAGAAGTTTGTTAGAAAAAAATAGTTCTGTTAGCATGCTGCAACGCTGTTTACTAGACAGGCAGGTGGTCGTCTTAAGTGAACATTTCATTAACAGACATAGCTGCACTTCTTACCTTTGGGAACTTCTTCTTGAGGTACTGCCTGTGTCTGTCACCATGTACTGCAGCATATACTTCCAGACCCAGGTGAAGCGCAACCACAATGTAAGCTTGTCCAACAGCTGAGTGGGCAGGCTGAATTAAAATACTACCACCACTTCCTGCACATGATTTCATCACCAGGGAATAGTAAACCTGCAAAATTCACACAACAAATACAGTCTAACTCCTATGTTATCAACTAAGATTTTTTGAATACATCAATTTCACGAAGTGATTTTTGGAAAACACAAAAATTTCAGACAAATTTAAATATTTCAATAAATATCAAAGAAATCTATGGCAAATGTCATTAAAATGTTCAAAAAATTTATTACATATACAGTAGAATACAGTAATAGCGAGTACTCGGTAATAATATGGTCTTCTCAAGAAAACCAACAAAAAATCGCCACAATTTTTCACGAAAAAGTGTGATTTTATCAGAAGAAACATGTTTGGTGACTTAGTGTGATGCAGGCTTAAGGCAAGTTTCGTGACCGAGTGAAGCACACTTTCGTTATTTGCGGTAGCTACACCACCCCCCGCTGCCCCCCCCCCCCCCAAATGTCGAAGTATTTTTAATCTTTCGGCCGCTGGGATGGCTCTGCCACGTTCTTTCGGCTTTAAGTAAATGTGCCTCTCTAAAAATAAAACAGCCTCATCTTAGATGCGACAGAGTTCTGTATTTTTATAGTCATTCGCTTTCTTTGTGCTTTCAACTTTGATTTACTGATAACGATTTCGGAATATGATTTTTAACTACAACTTTTTATCCTGATTTTCATTTACGACATATTATAAAAGTTTTTATTAGACTCTGGATAGCTACTTTGGGTTACGGCAGTTATTGACCTATGTAGCATTTCAAACACTGATTTTTGACGTGATTTTTTAGTAGAGCAAAATGAATACTGGATTTTGCTACCAAATATAGTACCAAATTATCTGCCTGTTAGGCAGACGCTTCAACTGCACATGTGACCATTCTGCGCTCAACGTGAAATGTCTAGATAGGGAAAGTGAGGAGGCGAGCTATCTCCTTGCTTTGCGAAGGTGACATACCGTGTTCGAGATAAATCATCACTGTTGATAGTAATTACTGGCGATAAATGTGGACATGTCCTAAGCTTGAGAACAGCAGAAAATCTCGCAGAAGAAAAAAATGAAAGCTCAGCCCCAGTGTCTTATCACAGTGAAAGACGATATACACTTTAATAGATTGAGCAAAAAAAAAACTATCTGCAGGCTTCAACATTTCTCTAATCAAATTAAACAATTTCCTCGAAGGGTTTAAACTATGTAACTTCTGACTTTTTTATAGAAATTATTCAGTCATACTTGTTTTCTTCCTGACAAGCTCGGCGGATGGAAAGTGCAGATAGCATTTTTTTGTCTTGCTGGTAAAATGATAATGCAGTAATAGAGTATCTTATAAACTACAGTAGTTTGTAGACACTTTATTTTCGCACATGTGATACATTGTACACAGGCGGAAGCATTAATTTTATTACTGCCAGGTCCAGGTGAAATGGCATTGTTTTTGTAGCGGCAGTGCAAACTTCAGTTCCTGCTCAGTGGTAGTGACACGGACTCGCAAACTAATGTTCCAGGCAAAGAACGTAACTGTGTGCTCGTCCTTGAGCATGGTTTAGGCTGTGTATGTGGCAGGGGGAGATATGAAGTCACTGCTAGACAGTAGAGGAGGGGGCTGGAGGGTAGTCGGAATGCAGACTACGTGACATGTTGGTTGCCGAGATGTTGCTAGGTTCCTGCCTGCCACGCTCGAGCTCACGCATTGTCATCTTAGCTTGGCTCGCGTGCAGGCTTCAGGCTACTACTAAGCCCTCTTTTTCATTCACACGTTTACCCAAACCCCGTGCGTTGTAACTACGAGTGTTCCTGTTTACAAAAAGTATTTGTACATGTGCTCTGCTGTAAAAAAAATGTCTCCTTTGAGACACAATACCATTAGAAAATAATGCATCAGTAATAAGCTAACTCGTCAATAAAAGAGGCCTATGTGTTGTGGACCACACGTACGTCGCGTGCGAAAATATCTGTTACCAAACTGTCTGTTATTATTTAGTTTGATGTGATCGCGTGATGCAGCAAAAACACTGCTACATCAATAATGCTTCAATTTTATAAATACCTCAATTTCACAAATACTTCAATTTTATAAATGCCTCAATTTTGCAAATGCCTCAATTTTGCAAATACCTCAATATTACAAGTACCCTAATTACACAAATACATATCTCGAATTTACAAATACCCTGATTTTGTTAAAATACCTAGATTTTACAAATACCTTAATCTTTAACTTAGACTTTAAGATTATCTTGCTTTCACTACTACCCAGATTTTACAAAGCATGAATTGTAGTATTATAATTTCCATTCATAATTTTTTATCAAACTAGTTACAAGTAAAGCTCAAGAATATTCTAAACAAACCTACATGTTTACAGCTAACATATCACTTACAACCTATTTTTTTTAGAGTGAAGTTCAACAGAGGCTTAAATGTTACTGGGCAGAAAAATTTAAAAAAACTCTTCAAACAAAAAGGGTTCAGTGTTGAAAAATTTTTGTATAAAAGGATGATAAAGGGGACTTTTATCCACAAAATAAACACTCACTACTTTTTGTGATGTATAAAATTTAAATTACAGTAAAATTCCCACAATTTCTCATATGGCAGTACTTTATCCCCAAAGTGTCACATACACACTGGTCTGAGAGTTAACTTTAAAATTTATCAGTTGGGAATTAATTAATTTCAACATTAAGCTCTCGTTTATACTACATGGCAGCAGGAAGTAAGTAACAACAGGAAGTTTTAAATAAACTGCCACAGTACTAAGAGTAACATGGTAAAACGTGAACATAGCAGTCACTATTACAAACAGATTTAGCTGACCCTGGTACAAGTCTGAGTGTTCTCACCAGTGAATATGCGAGCGGTACTGTCGCAGCTTCATCAAGGCTCCATGAATCTGGTACAGACCAGGTAAGGTATGGTGACGTGGTCATCCGTACAGAGCCTGCCTCAAGACGAGCCAGGCACATCACTTTGTGTCCATCGTCAGTGTACCCAGAGACATCAACCACATTAAACCAATCCGCTTCCTGGAGAGGGAATAATAAGTAAAAAGATATTTATAAGGAACAGTACAGCTCTCAAAATCGACAGAGACAACTGTAGTAATCCATCTAATCCAGCTTATCTGCATTTTAGGGTGTCGCCTGGTTATGCCACAATATGCTATGCAGAGCATTTTTAAAACATAATTTACGTAGAATCCACACTAAATGTGTTTTAAGAATCGTAAAGCAGACAAATTTAAATTTCCATTTTAATTATATGTGTACTCTTGGAGAAAGATAAAATTACAGTCATCATTTAAAGACACATTGAGGTGAGTAACCTACTGAAAAACTACACATCAGTTTCAACCCTGCACACATGGACGACAAGGAAGTGGTGAGTGAGGCATTGTGTTCCAAGCCCCGATGTCGCACAAAATAGCCACAAGCAGGTACAGTAGAATACCTATATCCATTTCACACGTTTGATACACAAGAGTGGGACAGTGATGTGCATGCTTAGTATCCCATTGCGCCAATGTGCACGGTGCTGAACTGGTGTGTAACGTTCCTGTCCTGTTGTAGCTGTGTAACTTTAAGTACACTCTGCATTCTAATGGTGGACAACAGTGTTAATCCTAAGACCCTCGACTAGTATCTTATCTACAGAACTTGTGTCATTGTAGTTTCACACGTAACTCTGTAAAAAAAGTGTTAAGTTTTAACTATCCTGAAAGTTCAGGAATGGTGTTTCTCATGCTCATAATGTTTTCAAACCACTCTACAATCTTCTTCTAAGATGTGCATATGTGTTTCAGGACCACATTAATAGTTATAAAAAATAACAAAGAAAGTGGGTTCCTAATCAAATGCAACACAGTCAACAATCAATGAATAGGTAGGCACCTTTAACTGTTTCATTACAGAGTTTTCAATAACATGGATTAAAATACGTTTCTATCAAGTAAAATTTTCAACCCAGATTGGTAATATCTTTAACTACATTCATCAAGAGGCAAACATTAATATTAATTTGTCAGTATATTTATTAACATGTTTTTGAATCTGCCATCACTTGCACAAAAACTACGTATCTTACTAACCATGACCAATTTTTATCTCATAAATGATAAACCTAACAACTTAACAAGATGATCGCTTCACCATTCAATCCAGTCCAGTGGTGTTTGCAGTCCAAGCCAGAAAACACACTGAAAATTAGCTTTTAAAAAAACACTGTATGAATGAGAAAAAGGCCATGCGAAGGTAAAGCCGGCTGTTCTATTTCAGAGGCATCCCTGTTGCCAGCCTGTCTGTAGAATAGATAAAATTAGATGAGATGCAAGTGGGGCAGCAATGAAATGTAAATTATGGGGGAAGAAATACAACGAGTTAATCAACATTAAAGCAATGTCCATCATATTGCTCACATACAACAATTTGGATGACCCCACCAAGAATCAGACCCGAATATTCATTGTGGAATGTGAACCATCTGACCACTACCACAACCACGTGCTTACTGATTATTACTATTCAGGAATTTTAACTTTCATGATATAGAAAAACCTGTTTATAATGACCACTTTTATTACGACCACCTCTCTATAACCACCGTATTTTCAGGAACTGTGGGGTCAAAATAGGGTTTTTACAGTATTTATAACTACTGCCCCTGTATAACGACCCTTTTCTCAGGAATCACAAAGGGTTTTTAAAAAGAGGTTTTACTGTTTCTTGTAATCTTTAAATTTATAGAATATTTTTGCCTCACCTTGTTCCTCACATGAATATTTTTCAAGTTTATGCCAACAGAATTCCACTTGAAGCTATTTGATCTGCAACAAATTCCATTTAAAGTTCATTAGGAAAAAATGTAAATAACACACTTTTCCTAGGAGTTAGACTGACTAAAGTTTGGCTTTATGACTAATATATAAGCCATTCCAAGCACAATAAAGGTGTCTCAGTATGCAAGCGAAATAAATACAGTACAATATAAGAACACTCAAAACATTTCTATAGCATTCAATTTACACGTTCTTTTCCTGTGACATTTACTGTACGTACTCGCATAATGACCGCACCATTATTTTGAAAGACAAGTATTATTTTAAATAAAACCGCATAATGACTGCACCTATCATTTTCAGCAGGCAACAAAATACAGTATAACTCTGTTAAAATAATTTAAAGAGACCAGTTGTTACGACTGCTTCAGCAGAGAAAACATCTTACATGCTAGCAAGGTACTGAACATTTTTTCTCCTGGAAAATGTAACAAAATTCGTGGTGCGCACTATATATGTGGGCGTACTATACACGAGTATGTACAGTATATCTTGTTGAAAGTAATATCAAGTTCCAGCACCACACATTCTTAGCGATGGTAAGGAACATGGTGTACATGTCGCTGTAGACTCGCGAGTCGTGATCACAGTTTTGATAAAAAAAATTTTGTGTTTATAATCACATTATTTGATAGCCAATTGATACGCATACCAGCATAGTTAACTAGCACCCAACATACTAAAAAGTATCATACACTGAAGTTTAATACGTGCAAATACAATACTTTTGGTATGTTTCGCATAAGTATACGTGAAGACAGACGGTGGTGGCTGATGTGAAGATCACTGGCGACCTACACAGAGGCTATTCCCCTTTTCTGAAGTTATCGGACTGTGTTGCTAGGCAACAAGCTCCTCCCTTCTATCTGAGCATTAAAAGCAAGAAGGGAAGGAGTAAAGTGATTGAGCGAGTCGTGAGACACGATGATGAGTCACTCTCACTGTTGATAACGTAGCTACATCAGAGAGTTGCGACGATTTAAGCATAAATTATATTTCTTTACAAATTACGTACTTACGCTGGAAATAATAATACAATACATGCAGTGACTATGCGAGTAAATACAGCACAGCAAAATAGCAGCTTAGGCAGGGTGTTACAAGTAAAACTTAATACTTGAATTTTAGTTTCAATAAGAAAACTCATAACCAACCATTAGGAAATTAAAATTTTTTACTTCAATTAACGCCTACATGCTCATTAAACTCCTTTTTCACATGACTAAGGGCACCGCCTACCATCTGCTTAAAATGCATTCAAGTGTGTTCGTAAATAAAGTTTTTATTACATAACTATTCCACAAGTGCCTAGTAAGCCAACATATGAAAAGAAAATATACAGACAATGTCAGATGTCATTAAAACACCATGCTCATTAAAAACACAGTTTGTAAGCAGTAAACATAGCTCTTAATATTGGCCTTTTCAGATTGTAGTACTTGAAAATGTATTGATTGGATGTATGTGAAATTCAGATTGGGATATGCAAAGACCTTTGCTGCAGAATTTCCACCAGTAAAATTATATGGGCACCGCTTTAAGTCCCATAATAAAAATTGATGAATGGGAATCTCGCACGATAGGTAAGTGCTTGACTCATACTGGTGATGTGGAATTTTGTGCATGCTTCAAATTCACCCATAAAACTCCATCACTTCTTAGCCTCTATTTCGAAACTAGGCAGCACCCTTAAGATTGAAAATGTTAGTTTAACTAACTACTTACGTATTTAATTCATATTTGTTTAAAATACGTAGGTATATTAATCCAGCGAAAGAAACTGGATTTTTAGTTTACAATTTTACATTCCAAAAAAATGTGCACTAATTTTCTCAAATTACAAAAAAAATTATACTAATGTACAGTGTTTGTTAATCTCATCTTTAAGAGAAACAAAAACAATTGTCGTCATACCAGGTCACTGACCTTTGATGTCTGCCCAATCTTGCCCCCTCCACAGTGTTTGTTCACCACCCCCCAACCCTTCCGGAAGAGGAGAGCGTCGGCAGTAACTAAAGAAATGTTATTCAGCACTGTGACAGGGACGTACATGTGCCGTTAGAGACTGCGTTACTTCTTTGTACTGTGCATAGTGTGTAGTCAGTTTCATTCAAGCTGATCAATTGTGTGATGCTGCGTAGTCAGAATACGCATATCTATCTGCATGGTAGGAGCTGAACTTTGTACAACCCTTGAATAGTGACCTCAGGTGATTTCCGTCTGAATCTGCCCCGCGCCTAAGTCCTCGGCAGTATTAACGTTGCCCGATCGTCTCGCCGGAGGAAGGAGAGGCACGCCATCGAACCCTCACGCCCTGAGATCGGCAAACACCTTCCTGGCCGGGCACAGACCAGGTGGCGCCCAAGTACTGTTCGCATCCAAACTGTTTACTGCGCGTGTTTGGTAACCTGCAGTTTTTCATGTTCCCACTCCAACCTCCTCTGCCTCCTCCAGATGACGACCCAATACATAACTTTTAGTTTAAAATTTGTTTCACAAAACTCATTATTATTATAAAATTTTAATTGTGGGATCAAAAAGTCATATTGTTACAACCTAATAAAGTAATAATAATACTGTAGTGCAGAGTAAACTAAAGGACAGGATTACACACAAACTTCAAAACTGGGAGCTCACAGTTATAAGGTAAACAAGAAATTGTTACCTGAGTGCTGCTTCCAGCCTACTCAGGTCGCTAGGTGCTGTAGCAGGCCCAGTGGGCACCTCAAAGTGCCTCAGGCTACCCCACGCTCCATTGCAGTAGATATTTATCATTAGATCCAAGCTCAGCTGGTCCAAGAAGAGCCGATTATTCAAGGAAAATGCTGGAGCATCATTATCCATCAGGAAAACAAACCTACAACTGGTAAAACTTTACAAATTAGAAAATGTTGCCTCGACACATAAGTTAACTTAGAAAGAAAGTGTTCATAAATCAGTACAACCTCAATTATATGATTTTGGAGACCATCAAAATATTCTGAAAATTAACTTGCAACAAAATTGTTTAAATAATGACGATCATCAAAGAAATTAAAATGAACAATAACAATACATTATTAAACAAACTTTTAAACAAAATTAACCTACACGTCTATGCTCTTTGCATCTGAAAGAGTCCTAAGTAAGCCACGGCCTCAATAAACAACTCACGAGGCAGCATCCTTTAGAATTGGAATACATACTTATCTGTTTCAACAACTTAATAATGCATGCCTACTTGAAAGCATAATCACATCATTAAGGAATGTTACTATAGAAACGTAAGCATTACTTCTCTCTTGTAATTGTTTATCAACGTGATGGTTCTAAGTGTAATCCGCAAGGCAACACAGTGCTCCTAGTGGTCGCTATGTTCTAGCTAAATTCTATGTGCAACTTTATTCGGACACAGATGTGGACCAACGACAAGGAAGTCTTATACTTTGCTTGAATATTATCATGTGCTGCTTGTCATAATTATTTACCTGGAACCTTTTAGTCTTTCTCTCCCATGTACACTTCTTGAAACGTGTGCTGTTGGGACCCTTGACTTTTTGATACAAAACTTAGCAGCAAGCTCAGTCATCACCGGACATGGATCTACGTTTGTCTCAACTTTACCAGAAACTTATTTACAACTTCAAAAAACACTAAAATGGTAAATGTAACAAGAAAAATTGACTGGATTAATACTACTTTACATAAAAGACCTGTGATATATCTATTCAAGATCCAACAAAGTGAGGAAAATTTGTTTTCTTAACTCACAAAGAATAAAAATATTATAAATCATATAACTTAAAAACGTTCCCTCTAATACCTGACAGAAAGTAAAAGGAGAGTACTTACGTAAGAAAACATTTTTCATTTAGTATCCAAAATGCACAGTGGAGGTATAATTTTTATCTGAACACGTTCAATACACATTCAGTTAAAATAGGCTCATCTTACAAATAAAAGAAACCTTATCAATTTACATTGCGTAGACATATTATAAAAGAGTAAATTATTTAAAAGTGAGGTTTAACAATGCGTTAAACATAGTATTGTAATGTACCATTTGATGTCATGTTTCCTCTCATCAGTCACATAGGTGAGAAATGCTTTCACCTCGTCGAATGAAGTTGTTTCAGCGACCAGGTAATACCTGGAGTAGCCATTCTCAACCAAGTTGTCTGGGAGTTTGAAAAATGGAGTCTGGGGCAGGTACATCACAGCTGTTCTTTCATTCACAGGCACGTGCTGATAGTAAAAAAATACAACATAATAATATTATTCTATTTTATCTTCAAAGGTCATATTAATCCAAATTGTACAGTAAAAACAGGTAATGTTAGTTTCCTCACTGTTCTCTCCTATACACCAAAAGTACACAATTTAATACACATTGCTGCATATTGTGTCATTCACTGACTTGTAAGTACATTTTGTAAATCAGCCTAAGAACAAAATAAACAAATTGTCAGACATTATTTTGTAGTATACAATACTCATTGAAAATAATTTCTTATATTACATATAATTTGCCTTTAAAATGTCCCCACAATGTAATCAATTTAATAACAGAGCAGAAAACACGGTGTCATAAGAACTGATGTTATTACATAGGTTCAAAAACCATCATTCTAAAAAAAAAAAATGGATGTACTGCATATTAAGGAAGAAGTTATTATTATTTTTAATTTGCTTGAAATTATAAAAGAAGTGTGATGCTTACATGCAAACAAATTTTAAATGTATTAATAGTTCCAAACAAAAAGCTTTTTAACTCATAAAATGTTAAATACCATTATGTATAATATAAATCAGGGAAAAAAGACATCACTGTTATGAATAAGCATAGAAAAATACATATACCGCATAACATTAAACAGTACACACAGTTTCTTATTTTTACAAAATTATTTCTCTATTTCGGAGTGTTTAATTTTGTTTTGTTTCACCTTGGGAGTTTTTATTTCTATATTTTTCCTTATAACGTTCAAAATATTCCACTCCAATTCCAGGCTCTACCAATTATCTACTAAGAAAAAAATGTATAGTTAAAACAAGGCAGGAAAATAGGTTACCTTCTTGAGAACAATCCATTTTATATTTTCAAAACATTGTTCTGCTACGACTGCTACAGACTCGCCTGTTTCAAGCTTTAACTCAGCCTTCAGTCTGGCCAACAGAAAGCCACCACGGTTCCTCAGAAGACTGACTGCTTTTCGTATAGTTGAGTCAGTTGCAAGCAGCACGCGTCCAAGAGAGGAGTCACTCAAACCCTGTACTTCTTCCACGTTGACTGTGGTCAGCAACACCTGTGACCAATTGTAAATATGTAATGTATGTGATGACTTTGCAAACTGACTGTCCCATCTAGTGACTACCACAAGATTATTACATACGTGCCAATCCATACTTAATACTACCCGTAAAGCCGTACTATAGCTTGGATATTTATAATGTAGTCAGTTTATACGGTATTCATTACACACAGAATTTCTAAACTCTTTCGCTGTAGGATAAAAAATTTTAATTATGCCTAGTGTTTTTTTTGTCAACTTTAAGCGAGAAAACCATGTATGTAGTGTTTACAGAGTCATTTAATAGAATGTCAACGTCACAGTTAAGGAGTTACAGTCCTCTTACTAGGCACAGTAATAACCAATAATTATATCTTATTGTAGCCTCAAATGGTACCTTTCAAGACTAACTATTAAGGGTAGTATAGGCACATGTCACGTACCTAATTAAAGAAGTTGAAAGGAAAATCTAAGGTGAACCATTATACTATACTCTGACTTCAGTAAAGTTTGACAGTTATTTGGGAACTTCAGCCAACATGCAAGATAAAAAAATTCACTCTACGCACAATGAGACAGAGAGCCACATTGGGCACTGACAAACCAAAACAAATTATAAATCTAGTTGCACGTTTGGAGTGTATCATATTTTTTAACCACGTGGATCATCCATATTTTGGGTGTAACTAGTTCAAATGATAACAGCTTGCTATCGGACTGACCACCTTTATTCCTGGGAAGAAGAAGAAAGAAAAAAAAACCAACAACAACAACAACAACACCAAATGAGGCATCCTGGCACAAACCCTACTTATAATCATTCATTAATGATATATTTCTTCTTGCAGAAGCACCAGCATGACGTTTCAATGGCCAAGCCAGCTTCTTCAGGCGGTAAATAGATACAGTATGCCAGCAAAGCAGTATGTTTCTACTCACCACCTGAAGAAGCTGGCTTGGCCATCGAAACAACGCGCTTGCGTTTTCGTTTGAAGAAATGTGTCATCCAACTTTATATTTGTGTCTATCCACGAGTACCTAACTGTGAATACTTGTGCTTGTTTATATCTAATATTAAGTTGTAACTAGTAGCCTAGCAACATACTTTCCGCCAATTTTCACAAAGTATTAGTCATGTGATAATGCGGAATGGTCTTGGGTAAGAGAGTCACTGCAAGAATTGCCAAAAAAATAGTTTCGTAGTAGACCTCTAGCTGTGGCTAAATACTTATATACTACAGTGTATAGTTTTCAGAAAAAAGGGCAGCTCACGCCTATGAGTGAACCCAACAAACATGTAATCAGACATATAATTGGGATCACCTTGGAGCAATGTGATTGATACATCATCATTTCATCACAACCCCCGTACTTAGCTCAGCTCACTTGAAGCACTAGTTCACGTCACTACTGTGGTTTGCCGCTATCACAAAGCAGACTGCGACCCTAGAAGACCACAATTTCTGGGCCAGTTTACAAGTCCTCCCAGGCTCTGCGACCCTAAGTGTATTGTATTACTTTACTCGTCTTCGCATCCCCTACAATGTGACAAAGAGCTTTCACAGTTATTCAGATGCATCCTGTATAAGTCGTCAGGATACAATGCCTAGATTATCAAATCATAGGCATCGAGGATTAAGTGAGCACTAAAGAATTAATCTCCGGAAAAAAATCACTAGCTGTTACAGCATACAATTTAACACTAACAACAGTTGCCCTATTGCCTCTATGGTTGATAAACAAATAACTGAGCGTATGTAGTTCCATGTATTTTCTTATTTAAATACAACATACTGAGGTAAACTCAAAAGAAATTATTGATCTCTCGGTATTTGATACTAGTTACAAATATAACTTATGAACTTATTCGGGTACCTACTGTACTATTCGTATTCAAACAACGAATACTAGATTCCCAAATTTCAAAGTATTTGAGCAATTTCGAATAGTGAATTTTTAACAATTTATTAAAATAACATGAGCCAAATGAGCAGGTAACAAGGCTATTTCTACTTACAAGCATAACATGATTTAAGGGATTTTCCCGTTTTAGTAGATATATAAATGTTTAAATATACCGGAAATAATTGACATTCATGTATATTTTCAACGAAAATATTTACAAATTTACGTGTGGCGCCACATTCTAGGCCATAGATATACTCGCGCAGATATTCACATGGAGGTATTAGTCTATGGAGTGTCATCTGCCGTACATTTCAATGGTAATCGTGTGAAGCCTACCATTTTCGAACATTTTCGAACTGCGCATGCGCAGGGCGTTATTTTTCATGAGTCGCCATATTTTGGGTGGCAAAACAATAGCATTAACAAAAAACTAAAACATTTTCATTCAGCTCAATGCTATATGTACATGTTTTGCCACCACTAACTCTATCCTTGTCTTTAAACGTCGTCTGTTGGCTAGCTTCAAATTTGCTCAAAGGCTTCCACTCCATAGACTAATAACTCCATGGATATTCATCATCGAATACTTGGCACTAGAAGTATAGCGATACGCGCTAATGGAACATCTCAATATACACAAGATGGCGGCAGTGGTGGTCACGTCGCCGTCCTAAGACAGTGATCACCGTGATCGCGGCAGCGAAAGTTTGATATCTACCTAGTTACCGTGCATAATCTACGAAAAGGTATTTAACGCTTTTTGTTTCCGTTTAACACAGTGCCATACATTTACACAAAATGTTTGCTGCGGGGAAGTTAATAATTCTTATTATCCTTAAGTAAAGAAACGAAAAATATTGTGAAACCTTACAGATGTCGCAAAGAGTGGGAACACAAATTAAAATTACCAAAGTGTGGGGAAACATCATTTTCAGCTGTTTATGTAGTCTGCAATTCGGAATTTAAAGTGACGAAAGTGCGGATCCAAGGTATTCGTTGGGATGAAATTACGGCGGTTGATACTAGAACTTTATGTATAGCTACTATTGTGACTTTGTAAACATTTTTGTAAATAAGCAAGGCCATGAATGAAGTAGTTAATGTGAGTGTACTATGGTTAAACTTTTTTTTAACACTGGTACTTTTATTTGATTACATAATATGTTGGTTGAACGTGTTCAGAATTTCTATGCAGCTATTCTACGAATGTTTTCAAATGTGTAACACACTGGAAGTTAACCCATTATTTTACCAAAATTAGTTTGAAATATGATTAGTTATTAACATTACATTGTTTCCTACACACAAAGATCTAATTTTTCGTAGTACGTATTGTAATAATTTATTACATATCAATTTAACTTTCAAATTTCTGTAGTTAAATTCTTCTAAAAATATTACAGAAAAGTACTTTTTCTCTTTATAGATGTAGGGAAGAAGTAAACTAGATCAGCAGTGCCGTCTGTAATAAGCACATACAGTAAAATTTCATTATAACAAACACGGATAAAGCTTTACTTTTTGTTCTTTATACTGAAATTTCTTTGTAATGAAAGTAAAAAATTTTGACACAAAATGCAAGCTGCTTTAAATTATTACCAAGTTTAGTTAGTTTAGTTGCAATAAAATACATTTATTCAAAAACTTACAACAAACTTAGTGAACTATTATTTGACCATGTTTGAAAAGATAAGAATATGTACGCTCTTTAACAGTACAACATCGCTGCACAAGCAAGATCATGGCACTTTCTTAAAAAAATTTGATATTTTGGTTTGTTTATTGTTGCTTACAAAAGATTGCTGCACAAACTGTTCAATGTTGTGCAATGACTGCATGACATGTTCTGGGACGTTTTCAGTTTTTGAAATAAATTTGGTAAGTTTTTCAACACAGACTACTGCTTCTTTCGAAGTGATGCAGTCTTCTTCTATGTCGTCGTCATCTGAAGAGTCGTCGTCTGCTGCAGCCTGCTGGTGAACTTGGTTAACAATTTCAATGTCTGTCAGAAGTGGTGTTGTCTCAACATCAGTGTCGACAGGGACGTACTCGGCAAATTACATGTTGCTGTCGAACTGCAAGGTTTTAGCTGCATCTTGCCACAGATCAGCAGGAATGTCTTCACAGTCTGGTGCAGCAGCAAAGTCACTAGCTGAACTGGTACTGGCAGGATCTTGAGTCGAACTGACACTGTTGCTTCCCTCTTCACCTGCACACACATTTACTATGGCAGATTTTCTCCAACAGTTAGCAATTGTTTCCTTTTTCACATTCCACCAACGACCAGTTATGAGCTGAATGGCTTGGCGAACATCAATGTTGGTGGACAGATTTAGTCGAATGTTGATGAGAATTCGTTCTACAAGACGCTTTCGAAAATGCACTTTGGCATTTTGAATAATGCCTTGATCTAGAGGCTGTAGAACAGCAGTGCAGTTTGGTGGTAGGAATTCGAGTCTGATGTTTTCCAGCCGTACATCAACAACATGGGCGGCACAGTTGTCCAGCAACAAAAAATTTTTTTTCTTCTTCTTCTGCATTTCCTTGTCTGTCTGAACAAGCCATTTATAAAAAATGTCCTTGGACATCCATGCTCTTTTATTACTGGTGTAATCCGCTGGAAGAGAAGCAACTCCTTTGAAGCACCTTGGTTTGCTAGACTTCCCAATCACCAAGGGTCGTAGTTTCATGGTTCCAGTGGAGTTACAACAAAAGAGCACAGATAACCTCTCTTTTGATTTTTTTCCTCCTGTACATTTCTCACCTTTGTACGACATTGTTTTATTGGGTAGGAGCTTGTAAAAATATGCTGTTCCGTCAGCATTGAATATGTGGTCAGGGGAGTAGGAATCCAAAATGGAATGTAGTTTATCAACCTTCCACTTTTCAGCAGCTTCTACATCTGCATCTCGTTCCTCACCCAAGACAATGTTCCACGAAATTCCGTATCGGTCGCGAAAGCGATGAAGCCAACCTGAACTCGCTTGGAAACCTCTAACACCCATGAGGAATGCAAAGTCCTTTGCTTTCGCCTGCAGCATGGGGCCCGTGATCGGCACATTTTTTTCGCGTGTATCCTTGAACCATATGTTTAGTGCCTCTTCAAGAGCCTGGTTATCACCCAAACGAAGTCTTTTGCGGTCTGTACATAAAGACGATTGTTCGTATAGCTTGGCAATCTTTTCTCGATCCTTTATTATTGTCGATAACGTCGAAGGCGCCAAAAAAAAAAACATCCTTGCCACATCTGATTTCTTACAGCCTTTATCCACTTCCTTTAAAATGTCAATTTTTTCTTTTAACGAAAATTGTTCTCGTTTATTTTTTGAAGCAACATCCATATTGAAATTAACACTTAACATTCACTACGAATAGGTAGACGTAACCTAAACATCTGAAAATGCACGTAGCATACAAAGCACTGGCAGTCACGCAAGTTATATACAGAAACCTTAACCACACGCCGCACTGGCTCTTCCAAATACGTTCCGCCAATCCCACACACCACTTCGGTTCTGCCGTGTATGTTCAACCTATCGTCTCTTCGTGTTTGTATTGATCCGGAGTGGCTGTTCTAACTGAATGCCATGCCCCTGTGCTACGGGTGCCATGTAGTGAAACCTTAACAGCACGCCGCAGGCTGTTTCTGTACGTGATTGCGTCCGCGAAATTGAAACTTTACTTTCAAGTGCGAAATCGGTAGACGGTTAATAAATGCAATAACCTTAAGTAAGTTTAGCAACTTTAATTACTGTACAGTATTAACTACGGTAATTCTCTTAAAGCGGCATTAAGACGTCTGGAAACAACTTGTACTGTACTGTACACTACCAACGATTGGGGGAGATGTTATAAGATGGAAGAGCCGCTGTTCATTAGTTCGTTCGTCCTGAGTTTACATTGGCAGTTGAGTTGGAGCCGAAGAGTCCATAACGGGGAAAATAATTAAAAACAACAAGCACGTGTTATTTTTGCATATTTAGTGAGTACCAACTATAAATTTTACAGTTTTCTGTAGTTCTGCATGATATTTTTTTTTACCCGTAAAAATGATTAGTTGTACTGAAATATAGACGTGCATTTAATTCGGTAAGTTGAAAGTTACTTTGTTTACTCCCATGGTGTTGTTGGAGGGGAATTCAAATATGTTCGTAGTAATGAAATATTCGTAAATCTGAAGTTCGCTGTAACGGGATTTCACTGTATTTATAAAAACAAATTTGTGATTTCTGACAAACATAATAAAAGAAGAAAACTGAGAAGAAAACAGTATATTGCTGTAAGAACAGGTACAACGTAACAAAATAATATATGTTTTAAGAATTTTCAAGGTTATCAAAGTAAAAACTGCTAAATTTTTATGCTTAAATTAATAAAGCAAAGTGCCTTTCCATATCTCCTTGTAAATGCAAGATTATGCACTGGCAAATGTATACCAAAATTTGAAGAAACGCTATTTGAAAATTATTAGAAAATGATTCGAAAAAATTAATATTCGTTCGAAAACCATTCGAAACACTAAAACTACTATTCGCACGTCCCTAATAGTTTTACTTAACAAGCATCCAAACACAGTGATGCGACCAGGCCATCTGAAATTTTCAATGTTGTCTGCACACTGCTTCTGCTGCTGTACATGCGTAGTTAAAAAATTCACTGATAGATGGCACAAGTTTGATTCATGCTAGAAATTGATCGCCCAGATGTTTTTCCTTGTGCAATCAACATAGTAATATAGTATATTATTAAACATTCAAAAGTATTAGAAACGACAGTTATTTGACAAGTACAGTGATTGAGATATGTGATGTGGGGTGGGATGCTGTACCAAGATTACATAATCATAAATTGTTTATTGTGGTCTTTCAGTTTTCACTAAAAATTTACTTCTATAAAGAATGTTATAGATTTAAAGGATCCACATGACACCCGTACAACTATAAAAATGTTTCAAAGTTGTATTGTAATGCCAGTATGGCTCGTTCCAGCATGCCATGCCTCATATTATGTCAAACACTAGTACAGGTTGCTGTAAGGCTCAGCGCAGTAGATGACGAGAACTGATGATCATATATCAAACAGGTAATGGTAAAATAACACCTTACCTTATCTCTTTGGAAAGCACGAATGGCATTCTTCACTTCTGGTCCAAGCCTAACTGCTCTGCTGTCAACTAGTTCAGTCAGCATCAAATTTTCTCCATGTGATCCAGTGTTCTCCAGAAAAAGTTGCACTGCAGTGTCCACAAATTCATTTGAATTCTGAAAGAAAGCGCAAAAGCTTATAGAAGGAAACAAAACAACCAAAATTCATTTAGAAGTTTGCTTCTGAGTTGAGGCCACATCTGATTTACGGTTTTCACAATGTTTCGGCAGTTCTTGTCACTGCAACCGAAATCAACATCACCTCAACCCAGGAGCCAAAAACTACACGGTTCTGGCCAAAAAAGCCTATAATTAAGTTACAAATTCAATGAGGAACAGACATTTCATTACGTAATCAAAGATAATATGTAAATAAGTAGTAAGAGAAAAAATACATTTCCCTTCAATGAATGCAGAGGTTCAGGGTTAAAACTCTTTGCCTCACTTTTACTGTAGCTAATATAATAACAAAAGGTGCAGAACACACTCTTACCTTATACTGTGTTTTCAGGTAAGGCACGAACTGAACTTTATGATTGACAACATTGATTTTCCTCTCCAAGAGTACTTCCCGTGTCTTTATCCCACTCACTTCAACTCCTCCACAGCGAACAGAAGAGGTAAACTTGTTGAATTCTGCCACACTCTCTGTAAATAATGTCACAAATTATCAAAAGGTAACAGAGAAACCAGACATGCAAATGATTACATACTGTACGTAGTTGGGGAACTCTTTCCACCGGCTAGTGTGATTCTGTAATTATCAGCTCATTAGAATATAATTCCTCTGATATAGAAATATTTGTACCCTCAGTAAATGGCTACACTATAATAATGCAGCAATGTTGTTATTCAATGTTTCCATCCAAGTATTCTCGAACCCACAAATTAACTGAATCCAGCGAAAATAAAAATCCTGGACCCGAGCTTTACTGTTGCAGCTGTACAAAGACAGACAGGTACCATCACAATATCAGTGAAACAGTAGATGCCTTGGCTTAATTACTGCCGTTCAGTCATTCTGCACTTAATTAACTTTCTTGTTTTGAGCAGAAATCACATGGTTGAACAAATGCTCCAGGAAGAACTCATTAATGACAGCTAAGGGCACAACCATGTTCGGACACATACAAGATCCAGCAACAGGGGACTTCAACTAAGTATCCTCCGACCAGTAGTGCTGTTACTATTCCTTTGAAGGATCTTTTACCTTATTCTATTGTGCACATTCTTTCAACGTGTTCATGTCCCGGCGCACGAACTTCAACTTTAAATTAAGCAACTAGCTTAGAAATTTTAGTTCACAAAAACATACGTGTTCACCTCAACTTTGATTTCTACAGACAGCGATGTCACTTGTAGATAGAGGCACGATTATTTTGCGTATTCATCTGGTAACAGCCTACAGTTCTTAGTCCTATACGTGTACCGGCTGAAGCTGAATGTCCATTGGTTTTCTAACAGTACAAACGTGTAGCACGTGATATCCCCACGACTTATTCCTTATTTATAACTAGAGCCACGATTATTTCGCGTATTCATCTGGTAGCAGCTCCGGCCACAGTCGAGTATTCATTGGCTTCTTAGAGTACAAGAGGTTACCACGTGAGTTCACAACGTTTATTTCTTCATTCCTTACTGGTTTGCAGTCGTCAAATGTGTATAAAAACTACTGTTGCCCGATCACAGTAATGACAGTGAAGTATACGCTGTTGACGTTCAACCTGACCTAGAATTAATACGCGAAATAATCGTGCCTCTACTTGTAGATAAACATTACACTAAAAGACTACTAGCGCTGTGACAAAAAAGGAGTCACATTTTATTCCTCAGTATTAAGGCCTTACCTTGATATGCAGTGGTCCTGATAAACCTACCAAAGAAGCATCCATAACAGTGAGCATGCAATGTTACATGAAACCACCCAAGGAAACTCACATCTTGGCACACTGTCTTAGGTCTTAAATTGCCACATGACCTGATAATTTTTTTACAGCTGTGACACTTCTCTACACAGATTAGTTGAAAAGTGACAACTGTTATAGATGGGCATAACTAAATAGGAGTAGAGGTAGCTTAACCATCCCTAGACAATTATTTGCCCAATTCTAAAATTTATCTCATCTAACTATTGATTTGTAAAGAGAATTGGAGAGACGAAATGACAGCCCTACCTACAAACATAAATATATACAAAAAATTTAGAATTTAAGTTATTAATGTTCTTATTACGCAAGCCAACATCTTACACAAGACTCTGCACCATCATACTTGTTGCCAGTGGTTTTGTTTCACATCTCTTTTGCTTCTCTGATCAATTTAATTTTCTTCACCCAAAGTAAATTATTGCAAACACTTAGACATGTAAGTTGTCAATAGACTGAAGGCTATATTGTGTAGTGTTGGGTCGTTCTCAAACAACTCATTCAAAGTGAATGTCTCAATCACCAGAGCGGCTTGCAAGTCGCGAGTCCCCTCCATTCCAAGTAATCAATATTTGAAAGCCGAGAGTTGGTAATCAACCTCACTATCACAATGCATGGTTACATTCCTGATTAGAAGATATGGAAACTGCAAGTGTAGGATATAATTATTGTTTCTTTTTGATGCTGCAGTCCGTTTTCAAGAATCAACAAGTTGGTGGAAATTTCTATCAAAGCAGTACTATTCACTTCTAAAAGGGACTCCCAAACCTGATTTTTTTTTCATGGCCTTGAACTTCTAGAAACTATAACAGCATTCTCCTGGAATTAAATAAGATAATAAAATAATTGAAAAATTATTTAACTAAAGTATTAATAAAGTAACTATATTTCTGCGTATAGTTATAGTGGCGCTGAGTAGCAAGCTACAATCGACTCCCCATACTGCTCTGCGCATCCATTCTGCGTACGTTCCTTCCCCCGCTTTCCCCTCCCTTACAACAGGCAAGCTGCACAGTGGCGAGCTGCTCTGACTCATCTGCTCCTTGCTTCTTCCTCGAGAGCGAAACTACTCTTTTGAATGACTCTTTTGAACGACTCTCTGCCAAGAGCGAGCGCTCGGGAGCTAGCTCTTTAAATTGAACTGGTTTGGCCCATCACTATTCTCCGTTCACTCGAGTTTTAGGATAAACAAAGCAAATTATAAACAAACATGTTCATTGGCCGCCTACCGCCGTGCACTGTGATCTTGCATAAGAAATAGATCTTAGTTATCTGTCGTGTACATATAAATTTACCACTCCATCACTCAATGAGAGAGTTTTATTAACCAATATCTAAAATATACAGACGTTACAAACACAATCTACAACACTATATGTTTATTACTTTAATTATGGTTAGCGGACGACACGTCCGTACAGTTGGTTCACGAGTTATTTAACGACTGACGCACTGCTAAACGTACGAGTTTCTTGGTACACTTCCCAGTATTTAGAGACATACGATACTCTGAAGATACCAAAAGTTTAGTTCAGTAATAATTACCACAGCAAAAATATGTCAGAAATATCACAATCAGATATAATGTTTTACTTTTTCAAAGTATTTTTGGACGTTAACGCGTCAATGTTGTGGTTACTACGAATGTTTTCTTTTGTCCGTCCATTTTCCGTTCCAGTTCGTCCGAACCACGGTCGCGTGGTCCGAACCAAAGTTCCTTGTTCTATTTCATTCCGTCCTCGCGTCGGTTTATATTTACGTCGCTTGCAGATTAGGTTATGTGATGCTGGACGTGAACAGTGAAAATGTCTTGCATGGTTTACGAAATGTGGATATATGTCTTCATTACTGAACAAACTGTGGTGATGTTTATAAGGCAAGAATAAAAATCGCGCATAGCAATCTTTTATGTATAAAAAAAACAAAAAAAACAATATGTGTTGTGAATTATCGACAGATTGTTTGGTGATTTATAAAAGTAATTTTTCCAATACGAAGTACAAAATAAACCAGGAGGACTTTACAGTAAGTTTAATCACTCATCTTGTGGACAACTTTTTATCTGCATGTAGTACCAAATTTTCGTTGCGTTAATACTGGAATATTTGAATACAATCGTAAGTCATGACTTGACAATTACTAATAAATTTTGAAATATACAGTAATTACACATGATGTCAATATTTTTATCAAGTTTTTGTGTAATTTTTGTTTCCCTGTATCGATAACACGTACAAAATTTTCAAGCAATATTGTTCTAATATATACGGCGTTGTTGTTTCCTATGATGCCGACTGTACACACTTTTGTCAGTTGGAAATAGTACGTCGGCTCGACGCACAAATTGAGCCGATTAGAAGCTAGAGAAGTGCAATGATATTACTTTATTTGTTTACTTCAGGACTCAATCAACTTAGAGTGAACGGAGAATAACAATGTGCACAAAAACAACAGAAATTAAATTGATAAACAATGTTGTTCATCCTTTTCTCCTATGAGTACAACACTATGCAACGGCAATTCAACTTACAACTCAGGTAGGATTACAGCATTTACTATATATCTCACCAAAATTAATTTTCAACCACAAATCAAATCACTTTCAAACAGAATTGTTTTTTATTAAGTTTAAAATAGGTAATTACATACTTACACACGTACCATTCTGTGAAATTATCTCCAAGGGGTTTATAACAACCTTCTGCATGAAACTGGTGAGTTGCAAATTCTGTTTTCCTTCAATTGAGTGGAATATTGCCAGTTGCAGAAGTGATTCGATGGAAACAATCCAGTCATGACTCCACTCCACCATGGCTTTGGAACCTAAGGTGAAAATAAAAAATGTAATACAGTATGTTGTGTAGCATCTTAATGCAATATTTACGTACTATTGATATATTGAACAGTCACTATAAACGTCCTGTAACTTAAAAATAGTATGATTCTGTCTAAAAAAATTTATACACAATCAATGATGTCAATGGTGCAGTAACCGAGTATGTACAATATGTGTTCTGAAACCAAGTAAAACTAACAAATAATGTATACATTTATTCCATTAAAATTTCTGTAACAAATTATAATTTTTTTCTCAGTAAGTTACCCCTTACTACAAGGTCTTTCAAATTAAGACTAAATATGAGGCTGCAAATAAAATGAGCATGAATAAAACTTCATCAAGATCAATAAAGTCTGATACGATAGACAGGCAAATAATCCCACAGTGAGAGTATACATACCTTTGTCAGTAAGAACTATTTGCTGTATTTTCCTGAACTGTTCGCCCGGCTCATATCCTTTGTTCTCCAACTCTGTGTAGATATCTTCAGTTGTAAGTTCCTCAAACTCATTGTCTTCTTCCCATGCAGTTTCTAGTGAGAATTCTCGTGTAACATCTTCAGTGGGCCTCATTCGACCCTTGAAATAGACTGTGTTGTCCCCTACTTGAGAAATTTCAAAGTTTCCACTCCCACGATGGATTGCCACAGTAATTTTAATTGATTCTAACACAAACACAAATTCCAATCATTACATGTGATATGAAAACTCTCAATTTTACAGTGATACAATTTACACTAATATAAAAAATCATTATCATTAAAAATACGTTGACCCTACCATCCTCTGGAAAAGTCAGAAAACCAGACGCATGGACATCCTCAAAAACGACAGGTGTTTTCTTGTAGTTTCTTCTTACAGAATTCTCTAACAATTTCCATACCAATACCTATTTATAAAACACAAATAACAATCAAACTCTAAGAAAGGTCACATTTTCACAAAAAATCCACAACAAACAAAGCAATGGTTACAAACAGTTTCCATTCACTAGAGACACTGGTAACTATAATGTGAATTATTTAAAAACATGTTGATGGGCTACTTTATTTCTTGGTCAACTTTTAGTGCAAGTTACGAACTGTTTCTTAAAAAAAAAAAAAAATAAATAAATAAATAAATAAAAAAAAAACTGTTTTTAAGATTTCATTCAACGAAAATTTTGGTGAACTAGTGGCCAAATCATATACGTGCTATACAGTAAAACCTCTCTTATAAAGACGTCTCATAGTTCCCTAAAAAAAGGGTAGTTATATAATGGAAGTCCTTATAAAGCGGTTTAACTGTAGTAAAACGTATATTTTATGACCCCATGGTTCGTGAGGAAAGGGTTGTTACAGGTGGTTGTAATAAAAGGAGTTGTTATAATGGAGTTTTACTGTACTTAGAAACACCCACAGTACACACAAAGTTACCAGTAGTAAACAGCAAAATCAGAAATCCTGAAAACAACCTACATAAAAACAAGACAGTCTACTACAGCACTTAGTTCAACATTAAGAACGACTGCATCACTCCCACAGTTGAAAACTAATTACTGAACGTATTTGTACTTATATTCTTAACAGCACACAAGAAACACTGAATTAACAGCTTGATAACTAATTAATTTTCCATTTCAGCTGTAAACTTTTAAGTTTCTGGAAGGCTAAGTACATAAAGTAGTTATAAATTGTATTTTATAACACATCCAGAACAACCTATAACAGGTATGAATCAGAAAGAGGCTGTGCAGCGGAGAGGGAGAGCGTGACAGTCTGGGTGCCAAAAACGTTTACTCAGCAATGAACGGAAAAGGAGGGGGGTACAAATAACAATGCTTGCTCCGAGCGAAGGTAACTCTAGATCTATCCTTGCCTATAAGAAAAGTCTGTTATCGTTCACAACAAACGCACCTTGCAACAGCCAACAAGACTCGATCAGAAAAAAATTGAGTGATAACAGTGCCATACAGTCTCGACGTCAAATTTCTATAACCCCCCTTACCCCCCTCCCCACCGAACAAAAATCCTGGGTGCGCCGTACTATACCAGTTACCAGACTTATCTCATCAAGAAAATAGTACTTGTCATCGGCTCACCACATATGTGTGTGAAAAGAAGGTGGGGGCGGTCTTGGAGACTTTTTTTTGGAATGTGACCCTATCTTCATAAAGACACTAAACAAATTATAAAAGTAGTACTGAAAACTTTTGACGCTATTGAAAATATTTTTTTTATAAAACATTACTTTTTAGTTAGATAACAATAATTTACAAAATCACTACATAATTTTTGGTTTCTAAAACGTAGTAACTACACAAAGTTAAATGTTAGAAAAACAAAAATAAAACAGGCACTTACCAGAGCTGCTGATACTGGCAAAATAATTTTACCATTTAGTCTGTATTCTTTCAACAAACGGTACTTTCCCTCATTTAAAGGTATAGTGATCACACACTGTGATGGCTTCTTTTCTTTCTGAAATACGAAAATATAGCCACTAATTAATAACCACAAGAAAATGAACAAGAGCATCCAAAGATCTTATTAATTTCTGCCTATTATAGTAGTTGAAAAACTGATATGGTTGGAAACGGCCAACAATTTATACTGTATTTACCATAACGGCCAAAGCCGTGTAATGATTACACCATACTTTTGAAAGCCTTACAAGGGTATTTAATAAAACTGCATTATTGGTCACACTCGTTTTTTCGGCGATAGAAAAACCCCAACACATATGCATACTGTTCAGCTTATTGTTAATGCAGCACATATGTGCAACATGTAAACAACTGGTGGTGTACTCTCGAAAGGTATCTCGGAATTGAACATCTGTGAGTTGCGATAGTAATGATTAGGTGCTCGCAAGATTTCACAGCCTGTGCAGTAATAGACGGTGCAAAGCTGTTCGAAAACTTTACCCTTGGCACAGAACTACTGCTATCTTCTGCCAATCATGTCACAATGCTGAAACCACATGAACCTTTACTTCAGTTTTGCCATTTATGTTTGTTGTTTTAAATTTAAAATAAAAAATAAAATAACATTTTTGATACCTGGTAATACATACGTAACATTGTAATTACGTTATTTTATGAGGACTTTTATAAGAATGAAAATAATACGTATAAGTGTTCGTGTGTTTGCATATATGTGTAATAATGTGTACTTTACTGCTGTTTTTAATATACGTGTAACAGTGGATCCCGGTTACTGTATTTACTTAAATTTTGCTAACTACTTTTATTGTGTCCAAAAATAAACTATCCTATTAAAATACCAATATTTGTAAAAATTTCCCGTTGTGATAAAAAGTTAGCCTGAAATTACTGAATGGCGCACGTTGCTTCCTCTTCGAAGATTCTAGGAAACTTTTCCTGTAGTTCTTGCTCCCAAGGACTCGTTGCTGGCTCCACAGTCTTGTTTATTCTGTTATTTGTAGGTGACAAAATTTTATCTTCAATGGCCCTATATTTACCTGTACATAAGAGTTTCCTCCAGTACGGTAGTATCTTATCAAGCCAGTCTCTGCCTAAAAGTGGGGCCGTTTTCCGGCGAGACGCTGTCACTATTAGAGGCAAACTGTGCTGTTGTCCATTTGCGCCTACCACAGACACTTGGATTTTCCCAACCACTTTTAAACAATCTCCTGTGACAGCCTTGAGAGTCAAGTCACAGGGCTGCAATTTGACTTCAAGAAACATATCTTTATATGTTGCTACCGACACAATGGATACACTTGCTCCACTATTTACTTCCATTTCTAACCTTTGTTGGTCAACTGGTACTATTACTGTGAGCGGTTTACTGACTGCAATAATACGCCACGCACTTGTCTTTGCAACTGTTTTATTACCACTGACCCCACTGACACATCACTGAAACTATCTGTGTCTCTCACTTAGTGTACCATCTTACTCCGGCATACTCATGCTACATGTCCTGTTTTTCTGCACTTGAAACAACTCCAATTCAAGGCGGGACACCGGTCGCTTGCATGTTCTCGATTACAACGGAAACAACGTACACAATGCGATTTTTCTGTCGGTTTTGCTTGCCTCATTGCTATGCCATGACATGATGAGTGTGCCTTTTATTGATATGTACCTCATGCGCTGTTTTCATTTGAAGGTTTTGTTGTTAGCTTGTTTACAGCATCTGCTGTTGTTGGTTGTACTAGTTTTGTTTTCGATGCCGCTAGTTCCATACTGAGCGTGATTGTACATGCCTTCTCGAAGTTGAGATTTGGCTCGGTGAACAGCTTCCTTTGTATCATGTCACAACTTAACCCACAAACCAGACGGTCACGCAACGCATCATTAAAAAAACGTTCCAAAATCACATGTCCGGGCACACTTCTTAATTTCTACAATGTATTGCGACACCGATTCCGTTGCTTGCTGATTACATTTGTGGAATTCATACCGTTCTGCAATGATCATATGAGCCGGCGAAAAAGGCCGGGACAACACTTCCACAATTTCGGTGAACGACTTTGATTTTGGAATCGCAGGGAGAAGCTCACTTTTCAAAATTTTGTACGTTCTCGCTCCTATCAAAGTTATGAACAATGGCGCTTTGTCCGTTTCCTTTGTACTGTTCACAAAAAAGAACTGTTCCAGTCTTTCTACGTACGACCCGAAGTCTTCGTTATCCGGATCGAATTCTCAGATGTGTCCGACCAACCCCATTTTCCGTCTTGTGTTTATCCTCCTCGCCAATTTTGTAGTCTCTTTATTTCACACATCTGCGCTGCAAGGTACCCTCTTCGATTTACATCACAACAACTCTCTCCTGCTCCAGTCCTACCAACCTTGCTCTCTTACATTCTCTCCATACAGCCACTTTCCCTACTCTATACACTACAGTAAAAAATTAGCAGTTCGTCAAGCATACAAACACCACCACACATACTCAATTAAGTAAATCACTAATTTTGCAGTCATACACACATTTTACTTTTACTCATAGCTACAATGACTTTACACAATATTATGCCATATCATTACATAATATTAACCACTAATGAGTACATTTACCTCATATTTTACACCAAAATAATAATAATACAGTAACAGTAACAATAATAATTTTGCCAGAAAAAATTAATTTTTTTAAAATTACACCTTATAATTGCCGCACCCCAATTTACAGAGGAAAAATATGATCAAATAAATGCAGCTATTACGAGAGTGAATATGGTATCCGTAGTACACTCCGGAACCTCAGCGAGTAACACACATAATGAATACACAACTCACTGGATCGCCACGTCAACACGAGCGTGGAGGAAGCGCAAGTCATCACTTGACTCGGATCCCACCATAAGTGACTAAACACTCTCGCGCGCACAACATTGAGTACTGCCTACATAACCTAGAGTACACTACAGTATCTTATTTACTTAGAAACACAAACACACATTGTAGTACAATAAATTTTTTGTCAACACCAAACCATTTAAAATTGTTTTATTACCACATCAATGGCCATATTACCTTAAATTTACCAAGCTTTGACAACAAATAAACAACACACGAAATTTAAAACACCCTATTTTTACTGCTCACCATATGTATACAAATATATTGACCACTTTACCTGTAATATGCATACTGCTACTAAATTTAATGTCATACAAAGGAAAATTTCTAATGTAAGAGGAGCAAATAGAAACACACAAAAAAAAAGTGTGAAATGTGGGAAAGAATTAAAAAAGTTGGGTGTAAAAAAAAAGAAATTTTGCTAGCAAATGTATACATGTTGTACATGCACTTTGCACGTAAAATCGTGCTGGACGATGCAGTTGGTCGGTGGATTTTCTAGAAAAATCTCTCATTTTCCCTGCCCCTTCATTCTGGCACCGCTCCATACTCACCTCATGTAATCCCTCACCAGCGCTTAAAGCCATGATCCCTAGTTTCTACACAAGACCCTTGATTTTACGAATACTGACGGTTCCATTTATGACATTCGTAAAATTGTTACCTTCGTAAAATTGATTGAGGCCAATTTTTATATCCAACTGAGTCCTGATTTTAGTTGCGTTTTGCAGGAAAGTAAGACAAGTTATCATTAAAATATAAATTTATATCACAAGATTGACATCTTTCGATTAAAAGGGTACCCCTGAACAGTAAATACGACTGACCCACGTCCTGGAAAAAAAGGAGAGAAAAAAGAGAGCACCGAGTGTCTTCTAGCGAATACATAATCTGACATCCGTATCATTTCACACAAAAAATAGCAAACAATAACTGAAGTTTAAATTTATATCAATAGACAGACTTCTTCCGATTAAATTCACACCTATGAACAATCGATACGACTAATCCATGTCACAAAAAAAAAATAAACATCAAGCATGGATGGATTTCTCTCGCGATCATGTAGACTTGATGTTCGTAGTAATGCTTGGAAAAATAAAGCTAACAAAATAAAAAAAAACTCAAATTAGTGCCGCAAACAAAATTTTTTTTCGGAGGTCTCAAGGCTGGTGTACTATCCTTTGCAACACAAAAATAATGAATACAAATCATGTGAAGTTTGAAAAGACAAGCCTTTGTGCTGTACTGTGTTTGGTACTTGTGCCCTTTTAACGATGGTACACTACGACAACAGTCGAGTTAATGCAAAAAAAGCACCGTCAACGAGTCCAAACTTAGTCACTTACGCCATTCTTACCCGTTGCTCAGTTGTGTTTACTTTACAAACCCTTGCATGACCTATGTGTTGTGCTGATAATGCATCCCCCTCTTTTTTTTTCTTACTTTCACTTTGCTTGCAGTCACTCACGTCAATCACCTGCATCACGGATAAATTCCATGAAACCGATTATCTGACCACAGTGTCGGTGCCCGAAATCCTACAGCCTGGAGGAGATTGCAACACAAGAAGTTTCTCACTTTGCCAGGAAAATTGAATAAACTACTAAAAACTCCCAAAACTCGAAAAATAACATACAAGACATGTGATTATTTGTCATTTTCAGTAGTTGGGTGCGGGTAGAGACGGGAACGAAAAATCCTGTTGTGCACACTGTAATATATCTTTACCGTTACCATATACGTTAAAGTGATCTGGTAATGGCTAGGGGAAGGGGAAGGTTTCAAGTTGGATGTCTGCAAGATATTTTTCCGCCAAGGGGGTGAGGATATTGATTGGATATTGACTGACATTTCCCGGGAAACGCATTGCAAGTTGTTTCCCACGCTGATGTTGGGGAAGGTATGTGGGGGAGGGGGATGATCTACGAAGAGTAAGATTTAGTTTTATTATAAGGAAATCAGTGGTAGACAAACTGTGTAACGTACGTAGTAATGCTCACAGCCCGAACATTGCTCCCCGATGTGTGCCATCAGAGTTACATTGCTCCCCGATGTGTGCCGTCAGAGTTTTCAACAGCTTGAACTTTTTTCTTTGGAAAATTTTTGCGATTTTTGACGGTTCCGGAGAGTACTGTATATACTCGTGTATAGTGGGCCCTCGTGTATAGTGCGCACCGCAATTTTTGCAACAAGTTACAGGGAAATAAATTTTTAGTGCCTCGCTAGTACGTAAAAAAAAAACACGGGAGGATGAGCCGAGCGAGGGGTGAAACAGCACGAGGGACGCTAAGATGGAGGGGTCAAGGAAGGAGGGGGGAAGAAAGGAAACATAGCTGGCAACATGTAAAAGAGAGAGGAAAGATAACATTCACACTGGTTACCAGTGTGAAAGCGGAGTGGGTGGGGGCGAGCCAGGAGGGGTAGGGTGGCTTGTCTCTCTGCCAAGGACGCTTGCTGTTTGCCAGCCCTCGCCTCGCACGTGTGTACACTTTTATTCTGTGACAAACAGGTTTAGTAGATACCTGTACTTAAGGGATGTAACTGTAATAAATGCACAATAATAAATTAGCACCGTATTACAGTTTTACACTTATTTACTTTCTCCTAAAACGTCCATAAGTAAAATGGGCTTTTAACTATCACAACATTTTTTATGTTTTGTACTGTGTAGAACAAATCTACCTATTTGAATAATTTAGAATTTCAATAAAACATATTTCAACACCCTGGCAAACAGCTTGTGATATTAAGACATTCCACAGGCTTTAATTTATACTGCCAGCGATGTTAATGTTTCTCATAGAAAACATGCAGCAGATGCTCTAAGACGTGGTTATTAAGAGTGCATGGTAGATAAATGAGTGCTGAAAACATCAATTGATTTGTACGCTTTTTTCAAAGCCAATATGGATAAAATACTCAATGACAATCCTAGATAATGGTATCTGCCTACTTTATAAGTAAATATTTATCCAGAATTACTAATTCGTTACGTGTGATCTCTTGCGCCGTAGTTAAATGCACGAGGTTTCGGCGTCAGAGATTGTGCCTGAGAAGTACATAACACTGGAAACAGTTTTGTTTAAATTGTTGGTTAAAACTATTATCTAGGATTGCTATTTAACTTTCGCAAATTGGCTTCAATATACCTACAGTTATAGATTAATGCTTTAAGCGTTGAATTATGTACCACGCCCTCTTAAAGCTTGTGCCTAAAAAAATAATTAATTATTAATTAAATAAACAATATATCCCCTGGCAAACAGCTGGAGCAAAATTACACTGCATAAGCTACAAAGTACACTGCAAACAGTATTTATGATTTCATGTCCAAGAATAGTCACAGACGCCAATACACCAATCCCTCGCCTAACGCGACTAATTCGTTCCACAAAATGTGCGCGCAAATTGAAATTGCGCTATCTGGAGAATTTTTTTAAATATAAACAATACGCGATTTTTTTTGCGCTCTAAATTGTGTACATACTACTTTCTTCACAAATTGCATCATCAAAACACCATGAAATAAACCAGGTTAAAGAATTTCATAAGTTTATAACTTACCAAAATTATGTTAAATGTGATGGCTTGTCTTGAAAACGTAAACATCCTGAAAAGGTCAGCTGTTCCGCAGCGCGCAGCTGTTCGGTAGCGCGCAGCGAGCGCGAGGTAGTTGACCTTCAAAGCACGTGACTATTCCCGCGCTCGCCGTTTATTGCCACGACACGTCGCCGCAAGACGTATCATTATAATTTTTCCAAACACTCGTCAAAAATATCTATCAATACACACCTCTGGAAATTTGTTTAGTTGTTTTTTTACTCGTAAAAAATTATTGAAATTACAAACAGAAACTACGTCTATAATATGAAACATTTAGGCCTACTTTACCATACTAACACACAACTTTAATTTAAAAAAAAACACATTCATTAGCTTTTGCGGTAAAAATTAATAGCTTTTGTGTTACATAATTAACACATTGTTACAGTTTTGAATGGCCTAAACACTTCCCTGATTACTGCCAGTAGACTCATTGTTTGTTGCTTTAAAAAATGTGTCCAGCTTAATTTGTTTTGGTTTCTTTTGCTCTAACAAAATTTTATAAACTTCACACTCCCGCTTCATCCCTTGAATAACAGCATTTCTTCTTTCTTCATTCGGATCATTTTCATGCAGAACTGAAAATGCTTCGTTTATCAAACTGAAGAATTTTGAAATTTCTTTCTGTTCAAACTCTTTTCTGGGTGCAATTACGTCTTCTTCCTCTTGTTGTGGTGCAGAACACAGCTCCTCGTCGTTTTCAACAATTTCTTCTGCTGTTAACTCGACAGAATGTGATTCCAACATATCCTGAATATCATTCGAATCAAGCTCATTAAATCCCAGACCATGCCCCATGGCTACAATATCAACTGTAACATCTTCCAGATGATCATCGACAGGCTCAAATCCCTTGAATTCTTGGGTAAAGAAGGGGCAAATTTTCTTCCACACTCCACGAAGACTAGACTGCGTAATTTCTTCCCAACACGCAGCAATGTTGTCAATTGTGCCGTTTGTTGGCACATGCTCGTTTGTTTGTTATTTGTTTTGTCTAGTTCGTCTATTCGTAGTGGTAACTAGATAATATTTTTTTATTTTGGGAAAGTTACTCCACCTCAGCACTGGTTATTTCTTTAATCTTCGGTAAACTCGTAATAATAGAAAACTGCCTATTATTTTATAAAGAAAATTTCAGGTAATTATTTATGTGCAGTTAAGGCAGTGTGGTATACTTATGAAACAGTTCTTGTGTAATACTTCTGACCAATTCTAATCATGATCTGATCATGTTTTGTTTTCAAGTAAATTAAAACAAATTTTTTTTATTGGTAAAATTTAAATTAAAATACCATGTTTTGAATATTAAAACACGTGTGTGTTTTAAAATATTTTGTTAAGGAAATATTGTTCGATACTATCGAAATACTATTTTGGTAACATCAAGTAGCTACGACTCTATGCCGGCCTATAACCTCTAGGCATTCCTTTGTCTCGACCTTGTTGTCTCTTGCACATCATGGCGTGAACATCAATCATACACTTAGTGTTCTTTATCCGTTTATAATGTCGTAATCCGACAAGTTTTCCGCCTAGGGTGAGTTTATTCTTTCAATTCTTTATATTTTGCGCCCTAGTGTTACTTTGTTTTTTTGACGTTCTTTAAAAATTATATTTTGTTTGCTTGTTTAAAGTAGCGGTCCCCGCCACGCGGTTTCTACTCTTTGCTATGTAGAAGGAAGCCTATCCAAAATTTGAGGGATTTGGCTTATCTACATCTTCCGATGTAGAAGTAATTTTGTTTCTACTCGTCCTTTTGCTGTACCGTCATCGGTAGCCATGGGCGAGATGAAGATGTAACATCTTTCAGCGGTGGCAAGAGTGTCCCCATGAAGGACAGCCAGGAAAGTCCAGCCAATATATTTATTTTCCTTCTCTCGTCCTAACTACTTGATGTGCACACAGCTCTAATTATTCTATTTGAGACTTTATTTATTATTCGATCACAACCTCTGCAAAATTAATTGAACAACGAAAATTTAAAATTTGCTAAAATAGGTAATATTAAAATGTAAGTTAATTAATTAATTTTTGTGTTGGGGATCCCCTTGTTTAACTTAATTATGATATTATTAAGCCATACGTGCTTTTCTTGATTTGTTAATGTACCGTATTGGTTAATTTACATACACCAAATACTCATTGTGCAAAGAATTTATTGTTATCAAATCTACTAATCAAGGTATTAAAAAAAAATTTTTTTTTCTGAATTATTACAATTTTATTTACTAGACCTAACTCATTTCATAAAGTTTAATATACAGAGGCTCTCATGCTCCAAATTTAAAATTAAATTAATTTTTTTGTATGGTATATTAAATTAATTATCTTTAATGTGAAGTGTTGGGGAAAGGAGGCTCGGCCCTTTCTCTGACCTATAATAAGGAGCA